>OV651821.1:4522925-4832912 GCA_927349885.1 Psylliodes chrysocephalus | reverse complement strand
TTTCGTTGTTTTTCAACATTTTAACGCAAAGAAAAACATTCGTTTTTCGTATATATTTATACGTACTCATCATTTTTCGTATTCATCGTTTTTCGTATTCATCATTTTTCGAATTCATCGTTTTTCATATTCATCGTTTTCCGTATTCACCGTTTATCCTATTCATCGTTTTTCGTAGTCACCGTTTATCCTATTCATTGTTTTTCGTAGTTCATCACAGTTTTCCATCTTTTTGTACGTACATCGTGTGTTTTAGGAAAACCATTTTTCAAACAATCCTCTCGCCTGGGCCAACACGTCCGTATACGACTTCAAAAGTCAACTCAAAAACGGAGCGATGACCCTGTATATGTGGGCGTACGCCGAGGACATGAACTCGGACGATGTCTTGCATCCTCTAGGCACCGTAGTTAGCAATCCCAATACGGAATATTCTACGACTCTCACACTGTATATGAAAAGGTAAAAAAATGTTTTTTTTTTGTTTTCACGGAATTTTCTGATATGTTTTGTAATTTATTTGTAGTTATCTTAAGGATCAAACTGTTGTGTTTCCTTCTGTTGAGACGATAATCAAAAACGTGGATTTGAAAGATAGCGATATCGAGACTGAAAGAATCGACGAAATAACGGCTTGCAAAAAGCTTTTGAATGAGATTGATAATCTGTACGAAGCTCACGATCAGGTAACTTTTCACGGTCAGATTAATTTTTTATATAGGAATTTCCCATTAAAAGTTTTTAATTTATTTTGTATATTTAAAAAAATAGTCTTTTTTTTGTTCTGAATCTGTATATCTAATGATCACAAAATGTTGATGAACTATCAACAAAATTATTCAACTGGCCTCGTATAAAAATAAAGTTATCAGGTTAACTCAATATTTTTTGAAATTGTTTGTAATTTTGTTTTTCCTGTATAAATAAATTTCTTGTTCATTTTGTTCTAAATCTAAATAAGTATAAATTTTAGATTACCTATAGTCAAACAATTATTCCACAATTCTTGTAGTATAATATTTTCTAATTATTTATTTTGTCCCTGTAAAATATATTGAAAGGTTCTTGTACAATAATAAAGTTATGAGGAGAACTCAAATATTTTTTTTTTCATTCGAAATGTTCTTGTTTATTTTGTTCTGAATCTGTATAATTTAATGACAAACATAAATTTTCATGAAGTATTGGTCAAAAAATTATTCCGCAATCCTCGTATACAAATTAGGTCATAAGGTTAACTCATAATTTTTTTAATTAAAAAATTAAACTATCGCTCGTAATATTTTGTGACAAGCTTTGGGACTTTATTGTTTTAATATTTAATTGTTTTTCTTTAAAAATATATTCAGTACTTGTATTTTAATAAAGTTAAAGGGTGAGCTTAATATTTTAAATGTTCTTTTAATATCAAAAAATATTCAGCACTCAATATATCTTTAAGTTAAAAAAAATTAAAAATTAAAATTTCAAATAATTAAAAATGATTGGATTAACCTTAAGTTCTCCTTCTAAACAATATTTTGGGAGATTTCTCGCAAATTCAACAATTTATTGATAGTCTGTTAATACTTTTCGAAATTCCTGCAAAAATAATTTCTTTAGCTCATTAAGATATTGCACCATCCTGGTATAAAAATAAGATTATAAAGTTTTAGCAGAATAATTTAAGGTAATATTTTTTAGGCTTGTACATTATAAAGTTAGCTCAATATTTTTTGAATTTGTAATTTTTTTTCTGAAAAATATTTTGCAATGTCCTTATATATTGAAGTTATAAGACGAGCCCAATATTTTTTGAAATTGAAATTTTCTTGTTTATTTCGTTTTGAATCTATACATATAATCACTTATCTGAGAAAAACCATAAATTTTGATGAACTATGGTCAAAAATTATTTCACAATCCTTGAATAAAAATAAGGTTACGAGGTTAACTCAATATTTTTTAATAAAAAAGGGGAAACGGTGGCTTGTAATATTTGGTGACAGACTGATATTTTGTTTTCGTTATTTTTAATTATTAAAAAAATACTTTACAAATATATTGCGCAGTCCTTCTGTAATAATAAAGTTAAAAGGTGCGCTCAATATTTCAAAAGTTAATTATTAAAAATATATTTGGTTAATATAAACAACATTTTGAAAGGTTTCTCATAAATACAACAATAATTTATAATATGTTAAAATATTGCACCATCCTGGTATATAAATAAGACCATAAGGTTTTAACTGCATCTTATGGAGCCGTCTTTGAATAATAATAAAGTTAAGGTGGCTTCCTTGTACAAAATTATAAGGTGAGCTCAGTATTTTTTGAAAATGTTGGTAATTTTGTTTTTCCTGTAAAAATATATTGCGAGAACCTTGTATAATATTCAAGTTACAAGGCGAGCTCAATATCTTGTATTTAACATTTCTAGTTCATTTTGTTCTGAAACTGTATAATCCATTTAAAAAAAAACAACTTTTGATGAACTATGATCAAAAAATTATTTCTCAATCCTAGTATAAAAATAAGGTTAACTAAATATTTTTGAAATTTAAATTTTGTTCTATCATCATCTAATGAAAACCATAAACATTTGATGAACTATGGACAAAAATTATTCCACAGTTTTATAAGGTTTACTCAGAATTTTTTGAAATTGTAATTTTTTCTTTTCCTGTAAAAATATATTGCGTGGTTCTTATATAATATTGAAGTTATAAGGCGAGCTCAATATATTTTCTTGTTCATTTTGTTCTGAATCTATACATATAAATAATCATCTATCTAAAGAAAATCATAAATTTTGATAACTATGGTCAAAAATTATTCTACAATCCTCGTATAAAAATAACGTTACAAAGTTAACTCAATATTTTTTAATTAAAAAGAGGAAACTTTCGCTCTTAATATTTTGTGACAAGCTTTGTTTTTCTTTTTTAATTTTTTTTTTTATTGAAATTAACGTATTTTGCCATTAGATCCCATTGACACAGGGCAGTACATTATTATAAAAGGGAAAGTCTAGGCTTAATATAAAAATAAGGTTATAAGGTTAACTAAATATTTTTTAAATTTGATTTTTTTTTCTGAAAATATATATTGCAACGTCCTTATATAATAAAGTTATAAAGCGGCAAATTCATTATTTTTTAAATTGAATTTTTTTTATCCATTTTGTTCTGGGTCCATATAAACTAATGAAAATCGTAAATCTTGATGAACTATGTTCAAAAATTATTCGAGAATCCTTGTATGAAAATAAAGTTGTAAGGTTAACTCAATATGTTTTTAATTAAAAAAGGGAAACGGTCACTCACAGGATTTGAGATTTTATTGTTTTTCTTAATTTTTTCTGTAAAAATTTTTGCTAGGTCCTTGTATAATCATCTATATTGTTTGAATTTGAAATTTCTTAGTTATTTTGTTTTGAATCTAAATAATCTAATGAAAACTATAGATTTAAATGAACTATGGTCAAACAATTATTGCACAATCCTCGTATAAAAATAAGATTATTAGGTTAACTCAGTATTTTTTAATTATTTGATTTTTTCCTTTAAAAATGTATTGCGCACTCCTTGTATAATAATAAAGTTAAATGGTGAGCTCAAAAATATCAAATAATTAAAAAAATTTTGGGTTAACCATAAGTTCTTCTCGTATACAACATTCAAAGATATTGTGACAGAACTTTTTAAAATTCTTCCAAACACAATTTTTTCGCCATAAAATATTACACCATCCTGGTATATGAATTAGATAATAAAGTTTTAACTGGATATAATTTTAAATTGATTTTGTCAAAAATTATGGCACTTCTTGTATAATAATAAAGTTAAAAGGTTAGCTCAATATTTTTTTAAATTGTAATTTTTTTCTGAAGAATATATTGCAAGTTCCTTATATATTGAAGTTATAAGGTGAGTTCAATATTTTTGAAATTTAAATTTTGTTCTATCATCTAATGAAAACCATAAACTTTGATGAACTGTGGACAAAAATGATTCTACAGTTATAAGGTTAACTCAGAATCTTTTTGAAATTGAAATTTTTTCTTTTACTGTAAAAATATATTGCAAGGTCCTTATATAATATTGAAGTTATAAGGTGAGCTCAATATATTGTTTTGTTCATTTTGTTCTGAATCTATACATATAAATAATACTCTATCTAAAGAAAACCATAAATTTTGTTAACTATGGTCGAAAATTATTCCACAATCCTCGAATAAAAATAAGGTTACAAGGTTAACTCAATATTTTTTAATTAAAAAGTGGAAACTGTTGCTCGTAATATTTTGTGAGAAGCTTTGACATTTCATTGTTTCTTTTTTTAATTATTTTTTTTTATATTAATTAATTCACGTGTTTCGGCATCAGATGGCATTGACACAGGACAATACATTATTATAAGGGTTCGTACTAAATTCATAAACTATCTTTATACATAAAATAACTTTTTAAGTGTTTTGACATATAATAAAAATTTACAAAAGAAAAACCTAACAAAACTATAGACTAAAGGGAACTCTAACTTATGTCGAGGTCCTCCATCTAAGAAAAACCATAAATTTTGATGAACTATGGTCAAAAATTATTTCACAATCCTTATATTAAAATAAGGTTACGAGGTTGACTCAATATTTTTTAAATTTAATTTTTTTTACTGAAAAAATATATTGCAACGTCCTTATGTAATAAAGTTATAAGGCAAACTCATTATTTTATCCATTTTGTTCTCAATCTGTATAATCTAATAAAAATCGTAAATTTTGATGAACTATGGTCAAAAATTATTCCAGAATCCTCGTATGAAAATAAAAATAAAAGGGGAGTCGCTTGTAATATTTGGTGACAGACTAATATTTTGTTTTCTTTATTTTTAATTATGTAAAACAAATTACTTTAAAAATATATTGCGAGATCCCTGTATAATCATCTGTATTGTTTGAATTTGAAATTTCTTGTTTACTTTGTTTTGAATCTATATAATCATTTAATGAAAACTATACATTTTAATGAACAATGGTCAAAAAATTATTATACAATCGTCGTATGAAAATAAGATTATAAGGTTAACTCAGTATTTTTTAATTATTTGATTTTTTCCTTTAAAAATATATTGCGCACTCCTTGTATAATAATAAAGTTAGAAGGTGAGCTCAATATTTCAAAGGTTCTTTTCATTTCAATATAATATAATTTTAAATTGATTTTTTCAAAAACTATGTCACTGTTCTTGTATAATAAAATTAAAAGGTTAGCTCAATATTTTTTTGAATCCAGTGCCGTGCCAGATGGAAAGTTTATTTACATTATTGTATTATTTCGTATAGGATCGTAAGAAAATTTGGGCTCTGAAGAATCACTGGCGCAAAACCGAACCGGAAGTTTTGCCCAAACTCCTCTATTGCATCGACTGGGATAAGAGGGAGGAAGTCAGCGAAGTCGTAGTGATGCTCAAAAAATGGCCTAAATTGCCCGTAGAGAAGGCTTTAGAACTTTTAGATTACGCTTACGCCGATCAGGAGGTCAGAAAATTCGCTGTCGAATGTCTGTATGATGTCAGGTAATTTTTACTTGTTATAAAATACAGTTTTTTGATATTTAAACATATTTCGAAATAATTTTTGGCAATTTATTTTCAGCGATGAGGATCTTCTGTTATACCTGCTTCAATTAGTGCAAGCCTTGAAGCATGAGCTTTACTTAGAGTGCGATTTAGTGAATTTTCTAATTAAAAGAGCGCTTAGTAATCAACAAATTGGACATTATTTGTTCTGGCACCTCCGGTAAGTAAACCAAATAGTAATAATAAAAATATACTCCCTAGGGAATCAAAAGTTGTTGCGTTTTATTCCTTTTATAAATTTAAATTGTTTAAGCTAAGATTCTTCATGAAAATGGCGCAGTCAGTAGGATTATTTAGTAGATTTTATTAAATTTACAGTATTTGACATCAAAATAAACTGTATTTGTTTAGTTCGGAAATGCAGGTGCCGGCCGTATCGGTCCGCTTCGGCCTCATTCTCGAAGCTTACTGCAGAGGCACCCAGGAGCACATAGTGATCCTCCAGAAGCAGCTCGAGTGCCTCGAGCGGCTGAAGAAGAGCAGCGACATCGTGCGTCAGCGGAAGGACAAGGAAAAGGCCAAAGCGGCGCTCAAGGAGTATCTCAGCGAGTCGGGGGCCGAGGTCGTGAATCACGTCAAGAGTCCATTGAATCCGATGTACAGGTGTACGAGGATCAAGTTGGAGAAGTGCAGGGTCATGGATAGCAAGATGCGTCCGTTGTGGATCGTTTTTGAAAATTCTGACGCTTACGGTGACGATGTGTACATCATTTTCAAAAACGGCGATGATCTGCGACAGGATATGTTGACGCTGCAGATGATCAAAATCATGGATAGGTTGTGGAAGAGGGAAGGCCTAGACTTAAGGTGAGTTAATGCGCAAAAAAGCCTTAATATATTGTGACGATAGTCTAATTTATTTATAGTTTATTTATTTAAAACACACTACTTACAATTTATTTAAGACGTACTACTTACGATTTATTTAAGACGTACTAATTAATTTATATTAATTTAGACACTAACTAACAATTCTAATTTATTTATTACACTTTAACTTTTCATTAAAATGCTCTAAACTAAACTGTACGCCGATGAACCGGCTATTTATATTAAGTTCAACTCTGCTACTAGAAGACACCAGAGGCTCTCGAAAATTCCATCTCTGACTGAACGGCACTCTCCGCCCGTTCTAGCCGTTTCTAGTGCGTCAGCGGCATTCCTGAACGTTCCGTCGCCTTGAGCACGAGTCGGTTGCCATCTGAAGGTCGCTCTTGCTTTAGGCACAGGATCGGATTAGGAATTTCATGATGAAAAAAATTGAATTTTGTACTTATTTTCAAATATCTCCAATATGGTCGATTTTAGGGACATCATGTATATAATAAAAATTATAGATAATGACATCCTGAAAACTTTTGACTGAATAATTTTCTTCTCCAATCATAAATAACAGAAATATACCAAGAAGTAGAAAAACAAACCACCTATATTTTGCTTACATCTTCTATGGACGTCAGCTTTCATATCTATAGTTTTTACTCAAAGCAGAAGTGTCGTGATGAGTTTTTGGTGATTCTTGTATAGAATGAATCCTTATAGATGCATATAATTCGTATAATCTTAAGAAATGTCTATTTAACTCAGTGTTTTAAATTGTTTGATTTTTCTTTAAAAATATATTGTGCTGTCCTTGTATAACAAAAAAGTTAAAAGGTGAGCACAATATTCTTATCTTTATTTACCGACTTCAAAAAACGAGAAGGTTCTCAATTCGTCGCAATATTTTTTATTTTTTTTTTTTATGTATGTTTAGCGATAATTCTTTAACACGGTGTCCGATTTCAATGATTCTTTTTTTGTTAGAAAGGGGGTACTTCAGGGGTGGTCCCATATAAATTTGGTCAAAATGTAATAATTAGGTCCATGAGAAAATCCTCAAACTCTTCATTTTTTAACCGACTTCAAAAAAGGAGGAGGTTCTCAATTCGTCGCGATATTTTTTAGCAATAATGCTTTACCACCTTGACCGATTTATATGATTCTTTTTTTGTTAGTAAGGCGATACCTCAGGAGTGGTCCCATATAAATTTGGTTAAGATGTGGTAATGGCATGTACACGTTTTTGAAGTCGGTTTTTTTAAATTTTTTATTTCTAATACTTGTTTTATATTTTTATATCTAATCAAATCCGTAAATTTTGAAAATCTCTCCTCAAAAATTATTCCACAATCCTGGTATAAAAATAATATAAGGTTAACTAAAAAAAAATTAATTATTAGAAAATTTTGTTTTTCTTCTAAAAATATATTGCGCAGTCCTTGTATAATGAAATAGTATAAAGGTGGGCTGGATATTTATTTAAATTGAAATTTCTTGTTCATTTTTATTCTGAATTTGTATTATATAATAAATTCTGTATAAGGTTAACTCAATATATTTTTAAATTGTTTGATTTTTTTTATTTAAAAATATGTTGCACTGTCAAAGTTAAACGGTGAATGAGCTCAATATTTTTTAAATTAATTTTTTTTCGTAAATTCAACTTCAATACTTTTTAAATTTCTTCCAAACGCAATAGTATTAAAATATTGCACCATCCTGGTATAAAAATAAATATTAAATGGATAGTTTTGTGTTTTGTCAAGAAATTATTTCGCGGTCCTTGTATAATACTAAAGTTATAAGGTAAATTTAATATTTTTTCGACTTTCTGTTAATAACTTCTTTTTACCCAAAAACAAGTGCCAAGATGGCATTTTAGAAAGTCTGTATCACGTGGATTTGTTGAATTCTTGGTGATTTTTTTTATAGAACGAATCCATACAAATCTAGTATCGCCGCGTTTCCTTGATCTAAGAAGCTTTATTTTTTTTAAATACACTCCGTAGCCCTTTTATAATAAAATAATTAGGGGGTCAATATTTTTTTTAAGTGAAATTTATTATTTACTTTTGTTTTGAATTTGTATATCTAATAATCCGTAAATTTTGATGAATTGCGTCAAAAATTATTCAAAAATCATCGTATAAAAATGAGGTTTAGTATAATTTTTTAAATGGTTTGAAATGTTTGTTTCCTCTAAAAATATATTGCGCGGTCCTTGTATAATAATAAAGTTAAAAGGTAAGCTCAATATGTTTTATATTGAAATTTCTTCTTTTAAGAAATTATCGTAAATACAACAATTTATTGTCTGTCAATACTTTTTTAAATTCCTACAAAAAACAATTTCTTTGCCATATTAAAATATTGTACCTTCCTGGTATAAAAATAAGATTATAAGATTAACCTGGATACTTTTGTTTGTTTTGTTAAGAAATTATTGTGTGTGCCTTGTATAATAAAAAAGTTATAAGGTGAGCTTAATACTTTTTGAACTTCCTGGTATAATAACAAGGTTAGCTCCACAACTATAATTTTTATCCAAAAATGTGTCAGGGGGACATTTTAGGAAGTCTATATCCATGTTTATTAAATTTTTGATGTTTTCTTTATAGAACGAATCTATATGGAAGCATATAATTGACAACCGCGTTGGTAAGAACTAAGATTTTTTTTCCTTTAAAAATATAAAGCGCACTCCTTGTATTATGAGAAAGTTAAAAGGTGAGATCAATAGTTTTTCATATTGAAATTTCTTGTTAATTTTTCTTCGTGTCAGGGGGACATTTTAGGAAGTCTATATCCATGTTTATTAAATTTTTGATGTATTCTTTATAGAACGAATCTATATGGACGCATATAATTGCCAAGCGCGTTGTTAAGATCCAAAAAATGTTGTATTTGTTTTTTCCTTTAAAAATATATAGCGCAGTCCTTGTATTATAAGAAAGGTAAAAGGTGAGATCAATATTTTATATCTAAAAAAGTTATGATGAACTATCGTCAAAAATTATTCCACAATCGTATAAAAATAAGATTATAAGGTTAACTTTATTTTAATTCTGAATTTTTTTTTGCCTTTAAAAATTTATTGCTCAGTCCTTGTAAAATAAAAACATTTTTGTTTTAATTGGAATAACTTGTTAATTTTGGTTCTAAATTTGTATATTTAATAAAAAAATTATAAGGTTAATTAAAAAATAAAAATGATTTTGTTTAAAAATATATTGCGTTCTCCTTATACAATAATAAAGTTAAAAGGTGAGCTCAATATATTTTTAAATTAAAATTTCTTTTCAACATTTTATGGAATTTCTTGTAAATTCAACAATAGTCTGTCTGCACCTTTTTTTTAAAGCAATTTCTTCACCCTATTAAAATATTTTACCATCCTGATATAAAAATATTATAAGATTAACTGGATACCGTTTGTATTTTCAAGAAATTATTGCGTGGTGTTTGTATAATAATAAAGTTATACGGTAAACTCATTATTTTTTAGACTTGGTATAATAACGATATAAGGTTAGCAACACAATTATAATATTACTAATGATGTCTTTTCTCGAAAAGTAATTTTTTGGCATTTCCGATCAACATTTACATGAAATATCTGGACAAGTTGTGTAAAGTATTCAACCTTAAAAATAACTTGATATGAAGGTGTAAGATAGTCCTTTATCTTTTGTTGGATTCAAATAAAAAAGATTTTTATTTGTTTTTATCTTTAACTTTCATTAAATCCATGGTTTATCTTCTTTTTTAAACTATGTTTTGCCTTTTATCTAAGAAATTCAGCAGATATAATTTAATTTCACTCATGGCTACATTTTTGCACTTTTAAAAAGTTTGTTTGAACATGTCCACTTTTCAAACATGGCTGTCGACCAATCATTAGTATTTACCCAAACCAGAAGTATATGGGACCTGAAGCTAGCACCTATTGAAAATATTTCTCTATTTCTGTATCCTACAACTCAACCAGAAATACAAACCATTATTAACAGAGTAACAAAGAAATATACTCCAGGTATTGATGAAATTGATGGAAGAACGTTAAAAGCAGCAAGTGACATAATTTGTGCACCACTGTCATATATAATTGATCATTCCTTTATCACAGGGAAATATCCTGAAAAGCTAAAGACGTCTTAAGTCGGTGCCTATTTTCAAAAATAAAGGGTCAAAGCAGGAGGTAAGTAATGATAGAAATGTATGTTTGCAGTCCCATAATTTTACCTCACAGCACAAGTTAATTACCAGTTGCCAACACGGCTTTAGACAGAAAAAATCAACATCAACAGCAATAGATGAACTTTGTAACTCCATAATTGACAATCTGAATGGGAAGCAGTGCCCAGTTTCCATATTTTGTGACCTAACTAGGGCATATGATACAGTCAATCATGACCTACTCATTGAGAAGCTCTTTAGAATGGGAGTCAGAGGAGTGGCTAGCGACTGAATTTCTAGTTATTTAAGCAACAGACGTTAAATAGTCAGTATAGATTCGATAAAATCACAGCCAAAAGATATTAACATGGGAGTACCACAGTGCTCGACACTAGCCCCGCTATTATTTATTATTTTTGTCAGTGACCTCACACAATCATGTAAAAAAGCCAAAAAACAGTAATCTATGCAGACGATACGAGTCACATAGTGGCTGAGCATAAACTTGCTTTATCGACTGAGTATGCAAACGCCACTGTAGAAGAATTTTCGGACTGGTGCTCAGATAATGGGCAGCTAATTAACATAACAAAAACAGTATTTATGATCTTTCAACAAAAAAACATCAGTTATGACTTCTGCCCATTAATTAGGCTTGATCATAGAACGATAGAACAGGTGACAAACTTTAAATATCTAGGGATGACCCTAGACCAGAAGCTTACATGGAAAGGACATATTGACAAGGTGGTCTCAAGGATGAGCAGTTTTTGTTTTATCTTTAGACAACTTCACAATAAAACTTCTCTGAATGTATTAAAGTTAGCCTATTTTGGGCTGGTACAGTCATTATTAACCTACCGACTAACTTTTTGGGAAAACGCTTCACATACTGTGAAAATATGTATAACTCAGAAGAAAATAGTGAGATGTATAACTGGTTCCCACTATAGGGCATCTTGCAAGAATTTGTTTAGATCTTTGGAAATATTAACATTGCCATGTCTCTATATATATTTGACCACAATAAACATGAAAAATGAATGAATGAAATAACATGATTCACGAACACAACACATGGACAGGCAATGACTTAAGACTGCCATATTCCCGGCTGACCATTGGGCAGGGTTCTTCGGGTTATCAGAGCATCATCTATTTTAATCATATAACTAGGCTTTTGGGTAATAGTAGTTATAATGTTTTTAAAACCAAACTTTTTAAATATTTAGCTGAAAATGCGTCTTATTCTGTAGAAGAATTCCTGCAGATTTCTTAATCATTTTAATTTAATTTTAGATTTATATATAAATATTTTTTATTTTTATTATAGTAATTTTAGATATATGTTGTAAATGGAAGTGCTATATATTGTATTATTCTATTTCTTTTTTTTTTGACAAGTCTCATAAATGTACATTTTGTTGTGTATTCAAACATATGTATGTCTCTGTACATTTGATAGATGAATAAAGGATTTATTTATTTATTTATTTATTTATGGATGACTTTTTATGTATTTTAAATTCATTATTGTGTGTGATTTTAATTGAATTTTTGCTATTTTGTTTATAGAATGAATCTATATGGATGCATATCATTAGAGCATCGCGTTGGTATGATCGAAGTAGTTTTAAATGCCGAAACCATAGCGAATATCCAAAAGGAGAAGGGAATGTTCACTGCCACTGCTGCTTTCAGAAAGGGGCCCATTTTAGGTAACAATACAGTGTTTTTTGGGTTTATTTAAGGACAATGATTATTTTTATTTTAGCTTGGTTAAAAGACTATAATACTTCAGAAGCTGCCTTAAATAAAGCCGTAAACGAATTTACGCTGTCATGCGCGGGATATTGCGTAGCTACGTACGTTCTGGGCATCGCCGATCGCCATTCGGACAATATTATGGTCAAACAAAATGGACAGGTACAGTAACAATTAAAAATAAAGAGAAATTCTCTTATTTATTCAATAAACCTCATATAGATTTATACAACGATGTGTTTTTTAGCTCTTCCACATCGATTTTGGTCACATTTTAGGTCATTTTAAAGAAAAATTCGGTTTCAAAAGAGAAAGAGTACCGTTTGTATTAACCCACGATTTTGTCTACGTTATAAACAAAGGACAAAATTCCAAAGCCCTGGAATTCAAGATATTCCAAGAATATTGCGAAAAGGTACAGGAATTGTTAATATTCAGTATATCATTTATTTTGTCACAATTTAAAATTAAAAATACGTATTTTTTAGGCATTTATGATTCTAAGAAAACACGGAAATCTCTTTATTTCGCTATTTGCCATGATGATATCGACGGGACTGCCAGAATTGAGCTCCGAAAAGGATCTCAACTATTTAAGGGATACTTTGGTGAGAAAAAACGTAGAAAAAATCAACAAAAACAACATTTAATTATCGATTTTTTAGGTGATGAATAAATCGGACGAAGAAGCCCTGCTCCACTTCAGGTCAAAGTTCGACGAAGCCCTTTCGAACTCTTGGAAAACTTCCGTCAACTGGGCCACTCACAATATAGCTAAAAATAACAAAGCGTAATCATACATTTTCTATTTTTTTGCGTTCGATTACGTTGCCAAGCTGATAAGAATAAAGTGCCAACATGTAGTAGTAATAGTCTATTTATACAGTATAATACGAAAAATAGATTTTTTTTGTAAATAAATTTTGTCAGTAAGATTAATTTTTGTATTCAATTAAACCGACCATCGTAATCTTATTCATAACGTTTTTACGGCTGTTGGAAATTTAGCCATAACTTGTATGATTCGAGTACCGCCACCTATCGGTTAGTAGCACGATTACAGTGGAAGAAAATTGATTAAACCTCAATTAAAATCAATCTAATCTTTTAATTTTTAAACGTAATAATAAAATACATGTAATTACAAGTTTTAATGCAGGAAAAGTAGTCTATTTTTATATTTATTGCCAATTATTAAAATTCGCCGATATCGGGCTAGTAGAAATCTTCCTTGCCGAAGAGGGGGAGTAGAATGACGCATGCTATTTATGAAAACAAATTAGATGAAAATGGCGTCCTGTCGTCAGGATTGTTCTCTATAAAATTTCTAAATCTTGGAATATTTAATGATCTATGCTACATCTGATAATAAAAAACAATAAATAAGAATCTATAATATCAGCACTGAATAATAGAGTCAATATTTTTAAAGAAATTGAACAACAAACCTTCCGATAACTTGGAGAAGAGTATCAAAAATGACGAAAGAACTTGTCGAATGAAATCAAAGTGCTGTGACGTGCGTTAGTGAGTGCGGAAGTGGACGTATTTAGTTAAATTGATATCTGGGTAAGTTTGTTTACAGTTTCTTAGCAATAATAAATGTCAAAGAGCTTTTATTTTGCTTTTTTTAACAAATATTTTGACCCACCCAAAACACAACTGCAATTCGCCATCATCTTCATTTGTTCAAGGTCACGGACGTCAAATTAACACATCTATAGAAAATTCTCATATCACCAAAGATTCTTTTTCGTTGGCTAGGAGTATTGTTACACGAAAAAAATTGTATATTTTGCTTTTATAATTTTCGCAAGCTGATGTCCTCTTTTCGTGGTGACGGTTCCTAAAATCATGCATGCCAACCTACATGTCAACATAACCAAATAAATCTTTCAAATTTTTGAGTATGTGGACTTTTCCTAGGACTCCACTGCCTTCAGGCAAACCAGCACACGATACTATGTGCTGGATAGCGATTATAGTTAATTTGTAAAATGGAAAAAAATCGGCATGGCAAACATAGTAAGGAAAAATCCAAGAAATCAAAAAAGCGCAAACAAAGGGATGATCGAGGCTCAAATAATTACGTAGGTCTTCTCAAAACGAAACCCCTAGTAGAATACTCCGATGTGAGTTCCGAGGACCTCAGCGGCCCCGAAGCAGGTGAAATACAGAGCGCTGAAGAGGGAATCTTAAGTGAAGATGGTGAATTAGAAGTTGATTCTGACATGCATAGAAGTACTCACCGCGGCCGGTTCCCCCGTCTGGAGGAGGAACTATACGTTAGAGAAGCCTCCCTTATATTACATTCTCCAGGTTAGTTCAATTACTACTCAGTTAATAAATCAATAATACCTATTTTGCTTCAATCAAAACAAAGTGTTTGATCATTTGTTCAGTTTGTTTGGGTTTTTCAAAATGTATCCAAGGTAATAATTTGCTAATTGAAGTACAGTCATGGCTATTATTTTATTTTGAAAAATTCATTTAACCTTATCAATGCAATCATTAAAATTTTCTTGTTAGTTGTAATAGCTTTATTTATTTTCTAAAATTGAAAAACTAGGGATCAAATAATGATTTAATCTTACTATGAATCAGTGTTTGGGACTTTAAAGTACCTACCTACATACTTTTGAAATCATTTATGTTTTTGAACCCATCAATCTATTATTTTAGCTTATTTCTAAAAAAGTGTCTCATTTTAAAATCATCTGTATTTATTGCATTGTCATTAAAAGTGTTATAATTCAAAAACTAGAAAAAATGCTGTAAGTACAAGTTGAATACAAAATAAGTAGTTCTAGTACCATGTGTTTCTCAGATACATAATCTTACTCATAGTTAAAGGGTTAGTGTAGATTGTAGTAGTACACAAGTCCATTCTAAACCTAACCTATAAATATGGGTGTTTGAATAAGTGATTCTGCAAACAAAATACAATAAAGATTCAGGGTTATTCTTGTTAGTATGTTAGTATACAGTGACCAATAAAATGGAGTTACTGGTGTTTAAAATTGTTTTAATTCTATAAGTTTTTAGAAGGGCTTTCCTCGCTCCTTTGATCCCTACTTTTGTAGACAATAAAATTCAGTTAAAAACTGCATATCTCTGAAATCCTATATCCTACATTTATTTGTGAAAGCCTTAATTACTTAGTCATAGACCCCAGAAGGAAATTTTTCTATTGATCTGAAACCTTAAACTACTGAATATTTGTTTATGATTATTTTTACTATTTTATTAAAATTTTCCTTATGACCTTCCTTCTGGGGCTTATAACTCTGTTCCTAATTAACACGTTGACTGCCACTGTAATTTTGAGGATTTTGGTCTAAAAAGTGAATTTAATTTTGTCATATTAATTATTAAGTATTCTAATTGTAGTACATCATCAAAAAGGGTAGAGAATATGCTTTTATGAAAAAAGATCTTATGAATTATCTCCTTAGTAGTTAATCACACAAATAATAAAATTAAGAGTACTCTTTCGTTTCTTGATTTTTAATAAATTCATTTAAGTCAAACTTGTTTTCTTCCCAGAAGCTATCTATTCATATTTTCACTGATAAACCAAACTATTAGACCTAAGGCATTCAGTTTTATGCAATGATTTTAATATAGTTAGTTAATTTAATAGTTAATAGTTACAATAATAAATAAGTTACAATAAAGTACAATAATGGGAACCAATTATATAATAACAAGCACCTAGGTGAGAACACCTGTATGTGCTGACAAAAATTAAAATTTTATTTTAATTAAATTTAATAAATTATAAAGAAAAAAAAAACATTTTTTTTTTTTAAATAAAAAATAAAACTTGAACAATTTTTGCAAGAAACGGAAAAAAAACTACTTATTTAAAAAAAATCCATGTATTAAGTCCGTTATTCTTGGAATATTCTGATAAACTTTGCATTATTTTGGAAAATGTATATTTTGCTAACTTTACAGAATTTTTTATATTTGTTTAATAATTTCATATGAAAAGATAGAGAGTTATGGAACTTTGTCCCTAGATAATTTACACTGTTTTTAAAAAACTCACTATTTGGTTTTGGTACTTTAATGCACATGTTTGATGCAGTTCTAGTGTTATGTCTATGTTCTAAAGGGTTTTTTAAAAATTCATTTTTTTGTATATAACAACACACTGCGTGAATATATAAACATGTAACATTGCTAATTTTTTCATTATATAAAGTTATGGTGGGACACAATCTATCTCTTTTATATATTAACATTAAGATTTTGTTTTGAATAACATTTAACTGATTTAATGTAGTTCCATACAGGCCTCCCCATACTAAGATTCCATACCGTAGTATAGATTCTACTAGACTGAAGTGTAATGTTATTAGTAGATCCTGGTTGAGAAATTGTTTTAGAAGATAAAATTTATAAATCAGAAATCTATATATATTATATGACAGTCCCATTTTAAGTGCTGGTCTATAATTAAACCTAAATATTTGGATGTTTCTGTTTCCTGTATGTCTAAATTTTGACATGTTAAGCTTCTAAATTGAGGTTGATTAGCCACTGTCTTTGAAAAAGCAATGTAGTTTGTTTTGTTAACATTCAAAGACAATTTAAAAACATCCAGCCAGTTTTTGACATGATCCATTCCAGCTATAGCACGTGTCTAGAAGGCTTCCCAATCTTTATCACTGAAGATTAGCACTGTATCATCAGCATATGATACAACTTTACCTTGAATATCAATCTGAGTTAAGCTCTTAATGTATAAATTAATAAATTAAATAGTATAGGTTCCAGAACCAGCCCTATATTTTCAGGGTTACTCACATTGTCTCTGACCTTTACCTTCTGTTGTCTGTGTGTCAAATAATTTTCAAAAACCTTCAACATGATGCCCATTCTGTTCAAGAACATTTAAGAGCTTCTGATGTGGCACCATGCCAAATGCTTTTGCTAGATCTAGAAATATAGCCTTACACTTGTTACCAGTATTCATTTCATCAGTAACATATGAAATCAATTCATGCATAGCATCTCCTGAGTTAAGACCCTCAGTAAAGCCATATTTGTGCTTGGGAAGTAAGTCATTATTTTTTAAAAAATCTGTCAGTCTATGTTTCACACATGTCTCAAATATTTTGGCCACATTACTAATTAAACTAATAGGCCTATAGTTATTAATTTTGGATTACCATCTTTATAAATAGGTGTTATAATTGAAGTTTTAAATTGTTTAGGTATGATTCCTGTATTAAAAATACAATTAATTAATATGCACAATCAAATCCTGGGGCACTATTGTTTTTTAAATTATGTGTTTTATAATATCGTTTTCGCATATCGGTTTCAGAAACATTGATTTTTCAGTGACATAGAAAAATTCACATTACATTCAGGGATATTTGTGAACATAATAGTGCCAATAGTCGAAAAGTAGTTATTGCAGTAATTCACCATTTCATTATCATTTTCAAATTCCTCATTATGTTGGTTAACAATCTGTAAATTGGTATTATTTTTTTTATGATTTTCATTAGTTGCTTCAGAGATTAATTGATAAGTTTTTTTCAGATCATTTTTGTTTTGGTTTATTTTATTGTTATAATAGTCATTTTTAGTTTTTGATATTAGTTTGTTTAAATTATTTCTAAATGTTTTATAGTGACTTTGTTAATAGTATAGTTTTTTTGTAGATCTTTTTTAAGTTTATCCCAAGTTTTAATAGAATTAATTAAACCATTTGTTATCCATGGCTTTATTTTTTTATGGATTTTAATTTTAATATTTTGAGTGGTTTGAGGTGTCATAAAAAAGTTGTGTTGCAATTTCTGGATTATTTTCATTGCACACTTTCCCAGTTTACAGTTTCAAATTTTTGTTTTAATTTATCAGTATTGATTTTAGTTATAGTTTTATATGTATTGTAGGAACTTGTGTAGTTTTTGGCAGATTGTGAGATATTTATCATAATAGGATCATGATCAGTCATATATCTGATTACATAAGAGTTCACTGATAAATTTTCAGTCTTAATATTGTTTTTTAAGAATATATGATCCAAGCATGTTTTACTTTGTGGCTTCGTAATAGTGTTTATGTAAGACATGAAACCATGGGAGTAAAAAGTTGCTTGGTAATCAGTAGTTACTTGATGGGTTACATTTAGGAGATCAATATTAATGTTCCCTATGAATAGGTGATTTGGTATGAATTTTTCTAAATCCCTTATAAATGCTTGTGCAGAGGTTTGAGGAGACCTGTATACACCTGTAATGCCAATGGTCCGATGATTGACTTTTAGATTTATTTTAGTGACACAAATATCAGAATATTCCAGTTTAACTATATTTAATTCTGCATTTAGATTTGACCTGACCAAAATTACACCATCATTTCTGTTAATGTTACCATTGTTATAGTGGGTGGTGAAGTCATCTAGGTTAAATTGAGAAATAGATTCTAATTGGAAACATTCAATCAAAACTATTATATCACAATAATTAATTTTATAACTTTCTAGAAATACTAACAACTCATCAAAATTCTTTTTAATACTCCTAATATTGAAATGTAAGACATTTAGGAGTTTTTCATTTAGATTAATTTTATTTGTTATATTAGCAGCATCAATGACTTCATTAATCGAATCTATTTGAATGTTTACAAATATTAGTTACGTTATGTTATTGATCTGTATACTCAGATTATGATGTAATTGTACTGGTTGAAGCTTGGCTCACTCCTCATTTTTCCAACAACAAACTAGGATGGAATGACTACTTAATATTTCGCTGCTATAGAAATGTTTGTACCAGCTATACATCTAGTGGTGGTAGAGTGTTAATAGAAGTAAAATCATCCCTTAATCCTACTAATTTAATCCTAAGCAGTTGAGGAAATCTTTGTGTTATTAAATATTGAAAATATAAGTAACTTTAATGGTGGGGGTGTCAACATTCCTCCCAATTCCAGTGTAGAATATGTTATGGATTTATACCCTGATAATTCTTTGTATCTTATGGGTGATTACAACCTACCACATGCTGATTGGACATATGACATGGCTTTAAAAGACCATGGCATGTTATCGGATTGTCCTGACAACTATCCAGCAAGAACATTATCTGAAACTTTATCATTTTATAACCTTAAACAATCGAATTATATTAGGAATCAAAATAATGTCCTCTTGAGCTTGTTTTTTTTCTTAAAGCTTTAAGTAAGAGCATAAAATCACTTCTAAAATTTCTACTTTAACACCCTGTAACTTTTTTACTATCAATTTTTTATGTAAGCAAGTTAGCTTAGATCAACTATGGTTAAATACTGAACATCTTTTTGTTATAACCTGTATGTGCCTGTTGCCACTTTTATGTTTATTTGACAGCCTGTTTTAAATTAATTATCTGTCATTTTAATAAATAAACAAAAATACTATTATGATTAACATTTATTTAAAATAAAAAATTACATAATTTATAACAAAAATCAAATTCTCTAAAACAAAATGAATTTTTTTTTAGAACAAAAATGTAAGGTAAGAAAACAAATAGTTTAGGTTTTGGACATATTAATTTATTTTATCATAAATGGATTAAAAGTGCAAAACAATTACTATACTGGTATAATAATAATTGTCTATGTGAAAAGATAAAATGTGATGATGTTGATAAGGAAATAAGTTATCAATATTTTTTTAATTGTTCATACAAAATTGTATACCAAAACTATACAGAACTTGAAAAATAAACTAAACTTAAATAAATGATTAATACCCAATAAAGAAATTAATAAAACGTTTTATAGAGTATTGTTTATTTAATGATTTATTAGGTTCGATATTGCATAAAAATTGAACTTTTGAAATCTTGTTATTTTGCAAAAAAATATGTTTATGGTATCCAAATGCTCAAATGTCATCTTACAAATTTAAGAAGTGATGCTCAAAATCAATATTTTTTTATATTTAAATTCCGTAGACACTGGTTTCAGCTTTGAAGATGCCTTAGCACCAAAACTGGTTGCCATGTAATTTAAATATAAAAAAAAATTGTATGGGATTGATTTTGAGTATCATTTTTTAAATTTGTTTTTGGCCTATTTTGTTCAAGATTTTCAAATTATTTTCATTATTAAAAATATATATTTGTATGATTTCTAAAGGTAAGGTTAAAAAAATGGTGTTCACTTGTTATTAATCTTTGGTTCAGTCCAATTCATCTCATTTAAAGCTTTATAAATATCTTATTAAATAATACTTACAAGACACACCTCATTAGTGATAATATTGGGGCTTAAAAAAATAGGTACACTTTTTTATAATGAATCCTTTGATTGAGTCACACCATTTGGTTGAAGGATTGTCATTTATATTAATTTTTGTTTAATTCATTAGTTACTTTGATTTGCATTTTTTGGTTGTTTATATATAAATTGTTTATTTAGACAAACAAACTATTTTTTACATGTCAATACATCTTAACATTTAAAATTTAAAAAATACATAAGTATAGAATCAACGTACAATCAAAATACAATAAAATACAGTACACTTACATAGTCCAATCAAATAGACCTTTAAATCAAAATTTTGGAGGAAATACAGGAATTTCTGATATAAGTCACTAGAGTATTTGAAAACGATATGAAAAATTTGTTTTTCAGGCACCGGCAAATGTCAAAAAACGAGAAAATAAAGTGTTTTTTAAAGGTTATTTAAAAACGGTAGGTGCTATAAAAAAAGTTCTTAATAAAAATTGTAAAGCATGAAGTTTTACATAAAAATAATGTTTGACATTTTTTGCTATTATTAACTGACAGCATTAGAGTGGTTAGAAATTAAGAGGAGATATATATGACTTGGAAAAATCATAGCGAGCTGAAAATTCAATGATTTTGTAGTTTCTTTTTATTATTTACTCAGAAAATAATAAATTTCTTTTAAGGAAAATTATTTTTTTTTGTTTTTTAAGTCATAACAATTTTAATTTAGAAATTTTCAATATAATATAAGTATTTATATGGTAAAATAAATTTTGAAGTTAACTGACATGAAAAATATGAGGAGTGGACTAATAAAAACGACATCCTGACAGTTTGGTCCCCACTTGAAGTTCCATTAAATAAATAAAAATAAAAACAAATAAAAAAGAACTAAATAAAATTATTAAAAAAAAATAAAAATAAAAATTAAAAATTAATAAAAATAGGTAATTATAAAGAAATATATAAATAAAATTAAACAAAAATAAATAAAAAGATAAAAATAATTAAAAAAATTAAATAAAAATAGGTAAATTATTAAAAATCAAAAATAATAAAAAGTAAATAAAATTAAACAAAAATAAGTGTAAAAGAAAATAAATATAAATAAATAAAAACAAAAATTAACAAAAATAAATAAAAATTATTTTTTTATTTTTATTCATTATATTTATTTCTTTTTATTTTTATATATATTTTTTTATTTTTATTCATAATATTTATTTCTTTTTATTTGTTTTTATTTATTGTTATTTACTTTCTCTTACATTTATCTTTTCATATATTTTTATTTAATTTCTATTTTTAATAAATTACCTATTTTTATTTAATTTTTTTAACTATTTGTAATTTTTATTTATTTTTTCATTTTTTTAAATTATTTTTATTTATTTATTTTCTTCTACACTTATCTTTTCATTTATTTTTGTTTAATTTTATTTATTTTTTATTTTTAATAATTTACCTAATTTTATTAAATTTTTTTAACTATTTATTTAAATTTTTTATTTTTTTATTTATTTTTTTAGTTTTAATTATTTTTTTTATTTATATTGATTTGTTTATTTATTTTTATTTATTTTTTTTAAGTTTTATTTATTTATTTTTACTTATTTTTATTTGTTTTTATTTATTTTTAATTTTTATTTGTACTTATTTATTTTCTTTTTCATTTATTTAATTTTTAATTAATTTCTATTTTTAATAATTTACTTATTTTTATTTAAATATTTGTCATTTTATTTTTATTTACTTTCTTTTACATTTATCTTTTCATTTATTTTTATTAATTTTTGTTTAATTTCTATTTTTAATAAATTGTCTATTTTTATTTTTTTAATTTTTATTTATTTTCTTCTACACTTATCTTTTCATTAATTTTTGTTTAATTTTATTTATTTTTTATGATTTTTTAGTTTTAATAATTTACCCAATTTTATTAATTTTTTTTTAACTATTTGTTATTATTTTTATTTATTTTTAAGTTTTTTAGTTTTATTTATATTTATTTGTTTATTTAGTTTGAATTATTTTTATTTACTTATTTTTATATATATTTTTGTTTTATTAATTTTTTATCTTTATTTTTATTTTCATTTTTATTTTCATTTTTATTTTTCTAATATTTTTATTTAGTTCTTTTTTATTTGTTTTTATTTTTATTTATTTAATAGATCTTCAAGTGGAGACCAAACTGTCGGGATGTCGTTTTTATTAGTTCACTCCTCATATTTTTCATGTCAGTCAAGCTAATAAGTTAACTTCAAAATTTATTTTATCATATAAATTTGTACAATATATTAAAAATTTCTAAATTAAAATTGTCATAACTTAAAAAGCAAAAAAAATCATTTTTTTAAAAGAAGTTTATAATTTTTTGAGTAAATAATAAAAAGAAACTAAAAAATCATTGATTTTTCCAAGTCCTATATATCTCTTCCTAATTTCTAACCACCCTAACTCTCTCAGTTTTAATAATAGCAAAAAATGTCAAATACAATTTTTATGTAAAACTTTATCCTTTACAATTTTTATTAAGAATTTTTTTTTTCTAGCACCTGCCGTTTTTAAATAACCTTAAAAAACACTTTATTTTCTTGTTTTTTGACATTTGCCGGTGCCTGAAAAACAAAATTTTTTACATATCGTTTTCAAATATTCTAAAGTGACTTATATCAAAAATTCCTGTATTTCCTTCAAAATTTTGATTCAAAGGTCTATTTGATTGGACTATACATGTCAACTATAAAAAACATAATAAAAAAACAAGAAATAAAAAAATATCTTCAGGCAAATTATTAAACGCCTGTACCTACACCTTTAAAAAACACTGAATTTTGTGTAAATTTTTTCGTGGCCTTATAAACTCTAAAATTTTTTCTTATTTTGTGAACTGTGTTCATGAACATCCTGATTATAACTTAAAATATTTTGTAAATATACTGTTGAGCTTCCTGATTTAATCTTAAATATAAATAGCAGGGAATAGAATAGCACATATTTTTTAACAGGCAACCATTGAAGCACATTCAACATGGAATTGATTGGTTCCAATCTCGAACAGCTCAGTATTATCCTCATACCTCTATTCTGCAATTTTTGCAATCGTTGCAACTCATTCTGGTTGAACAAATAACAATATAGTGGCACAATAATTAAAACGAGGTAATATTAGAGTATTATAAATTATTATTTTAGCCCATTTGCTGAGATGTGGAGAACAGCGCCTCAATTAGTTTATTTTAAATGATATGCTTTTAATGATGTTATTAGCATGTTCCTTAAATTGTATATTTGTATTAACCATAACCCCTAGATATTTAAATTTTTCAACTCTCTGAAACTTTATTTCATCAACAGAAACACACTGCGATGCTACATTTAATTTTTTTTAATTTCCAGTACCCCCAATTAACATTCACTTTGTCTTTTCGTAATTTATTTTCAACGAATTTCCATTACAATAATCATATATTTTACTTATAGAACTATTAATTTCTTTAAAACAAGTTTTAGTGTTTTCATGGGTAAAATATATCAGTGTATCATCTTTCGACCACAGCAGCAATGTCATTAATGTAAATTAAAAACAGTAGTGGACCTAGAACACTACTATGTGGCACCCCCATATATTCTCTATAGTATCTGAAACACAATTACTTACCTTAACCTTCTGTTTCCTATTTTCCATATAATGACCCAACCAGTCCAGTGCACAAGCCCCCAAACCAATAGCTTTTAATTTCATTAATAATCTACCCCTATTAATAGTCTCAAATGCCCTCTGTAAATCTAAAAACACTGCCAGTATAATCAAATTATTTTCAATTGATAACTTCCAGTCATGCAACACCAACTGTAAAGCAGATTCACAGTTGTGTTTACTAGGGAATCCTGATTGCACATTACTTATCAAACTGTTCCCCTCTAAATAATTTATATTTTGAGGATATATTACTTTTTCTATTAGATTTCCAACAGCACTGATCACATTTATCAGTCTTAAATGGGTAGCCTTACTTGGATTCGACTTCTCAAAGGACCAAAAATAAAATCCAACTTATCTTTTTTACTAATAAAACAAAATTCAATCAATTAATTACATTTTTAACAGACCTCAAAAAAAGGAGGAGGTTCTCAATTATTCATCTGAGTATTTTTTTTATGTATGTTCAGAAATAGTTCTTTACCACATTGTTCGATTCCTATTTTTGTTAGAAAAGGGGTATCTCAGGGGGTGGTCCCGTATAAATTTGGTCAAGATCTATTAATGATATCCATAAGAAAATCATCAAACTTTTCATTTTTTTATGTATGATCAACGAACATTTTTTAAAACGTCTGATTTTTATTATTCTTTTTTTTTTTTTTTTGTTAGAAAGGGGATACCTCAGGGGTGGTCCTATATACGTTTAGTAAATATCTGATGATGAGATCTATGCTAAAATCAACAAACTCAATTTATAATGGTATATGCACGATATTGGAGTATATTTTTTATAATTACTTTTATAACTGGTTACTTTTAAACAAATACCTATAATGACTTCGTTAAGAGCGGGACACAGAACATCTAAAGATTATCTAATTAAAAATAAGACAATTAAACAAAATACAGGGTGCTAAAATTGAAAATTCGAAAATTCTTAATGGCTATAACATTTTTGATGTCATAAGGTACACCTATCAGCAAAAAAAATAGTTAAATAAAATTTCCCACTGGCATGCGACATGGATAAGTAACACATTCACCCTCTAAATTTTAGCCCACTGTCAAAAAATTTATTTGGACTATAACTTTAATTTTTTTTATATTTTTTAATTAAATCATGTACTTTTTAACTATTAAAATTGTGTATGTACTTCTAAAGGGCCTAATTTTTATCATTTTCTTGCACTATAAGTTGCATTAAACAATCAAAAATGTCTTTAAGTCCTAAAGGGTACCTGAAATGTAACATGAATTTACAGAATTGCCTTTCATATTTAATATAATATATTAAATATGTTTATATCTTTAATTTTAAAATTCATTTATTTATTTAACTCTATTAAAAATACAGAATATAAAAGGTAATAAAAATTTCTTAATCTTAAACTTAAAAAAAAAAAAAAAAATTAATTTACTTACTTAAAACCAGTCAAAGTAGAACAAATATGTTTGAATAATAATTGGAACAACACACATTCAGATATGATTATTAAACAAATCGTATATTTGACACTAAAAGTAAAAAGTAAAATCAATTTTATCAGAGTATTTATTTGCTTTTTGTAACATGTTGATAATTGTAACCTAACACAAATAATACAAGACATTTTTTCTTTAAATTTATTTTTATTTTTCTACATAGTCTCCTTGTAAATCTAAACACTTCTCCCAGCGATGCTCCCATCTGTTTAACCCGTCCAAATAGTACTCAGCGTCTTTATCTACAAAATAATTGTTTGCAAAGGTGATGGCCTCCTCATTTGACAAAAATCTTTGTCATCCAAGCGCAATTTTTAGATTAGGGAATAAAAAGAATTCGCTTGGGGCTAGATGTGGTGAGTATGGAAGGTGGTCAAGCAGTTCAAACTGTAATTAGTGAATTTTCGCCATGGGTACCTCTGAGGTGTGAGACGGTGCATTGTTTTTTCTGCAAATGTGGCCGTTTTTCTGCAGTTTTTGCCTTCAGCTTGTCAAGTAATAATGCGTAGTATGCTTCTGTAATGGTTTTTCTTTTTTAACCGACTTCAAAAAGAGGAGGTTCTCAATTCGTCCCAATATTTTTTTTGTATGTATGTTCAGCGATAATTCTTTAACAGGGTGTCCGATTTCTATGATTCTTTTTTTGTTAGAAAGGGGGTACTTCAGGGGTGGCCCCATATAAATTTGGTCAACATCTAATGATTGGGTCCATGAGAAAATCCTCAAACTCATTTTTTATGTATGTTTAGCGATAATGCTTTACCACCTTGTCCGATTTATATGATTCTTTGTTTGTTAGTAAGGGCGTACCTCAGGGGTGGTCCCATATAAATTTGGTTAAGATGTGGTGATGGCATCTGCACGATTTTAAAGTCAGTTTTTTTTTAATTTTTAATTTCTAATGCTTAAGATTAAGATAACTCTACAACTATTTCAAAAAACAGTTTTCATCACTTTCTCAACCTAACAAACTGTTTTAGCTTCTTTGGAGCCAATTTCCCCTTCGCTGTCCACTGTTTTGACAGTATTTATGTTTCGGGGGTATAATGGTGTATCCAAATTTCATCTACAGTAATTAATCGGCGCCAAAATTCTGATTTATTGCGCCAACAGATGATTGGAAATGTTCAATTGAACACGTTCTTGGTCTAACGTGAGCAAACACGGCACAAAACGCGCGGACTGCTTTCTCATGTCTAAATCGTGATTCAATATGTGACAAACGCGTTCTTTAGACATATTCATAGCTTCTTCTATCTCTTTTACTTTAATTCGACGGTCCTTCAGCACCATTTGCTGAAATTTAGCGATTTTATCGTCAGTGGTTACAGTTTTTGGACGTACCTATTAGTGATGCCGCGAGACGAGAGAGAGGCCTCTCTCGTCTCGTAGGGCGAGAGAAAACTGTTCTCTCGTCTTGTCTCGTCTCGTTTCTCTCGTGATAAAAACATATCAAATTTAAATTTGGAAGAGATATACTTAGGACGAAATATAAAAAAACTGTAAAATTTTGAAGATAATAAATAATTTTTCAAGTAATTTGTCTCATCAGTACCCAAATTGGCAATAAGAAACACTTAGGGAAATTACCTTGGTATCTCTCTGCCTGTCCGTCTGTCACAGTAGTTTTATTTAGACAGTATTTGACATAAACAATTGAAATTTAAAGTAATCAGTGGCAAAAATTGGGCGTTAACTAAGAATGTTTAGCAGATGAA
Organism: Psylliodes chrysocephalus; assembly: GCA_927349885.1. NCBI lineage: Eukaryota > Metazoa > Arthropoda > Insecta > Coleoptera > Chrysomelidae > Psylliodes > Psylliodes chrysocephalus. Next base: position 4,805,372 of record OV651821.1, on the reverse strand, counting down.
GAAATTGGAAAGGCTTTCGGTAGGTGGAGAAGGGGTAAACGTCAAACCACGTCGAACGACAATTTTGCAGTAATGTTTTCCTGTCAGTGTCGTTTCATAGAATAAGAACTGGACAATCTCATTTATTTATGGACTATAAATAATTATTGAACATGTATTATAATACCCAAATCATAATTCTACAAAATTTCAACAGCTATTCTCAATTTATTAAACTATTTACTCGAAATTGTTATTAACATCTAAAAAATAATTTTGTACGCCAATGTATCGCGTCCACTTCGGTTAGATCCGCCGAAAACCTGTCAAGTTATGTGTATGAAGTGGGAGAACTAACAAAAGTCTTTCCAACTTCTGCCCCTGCTATAAATACTTTGTCTTAGAAGTCAGTTGGGAGGGGGTAGGGTTTCATTTGGAAGTTAGAATTTTTTTCGTGTGATATCAAATGAAAGCAATTTGAAGCATGTTAACAATATATTATACGTTCGTTTCTTTTATTTTTTCTTTGACAGTTTTTCGAAAAAACACTTAAAAATTATTGTCTTATCTCCAAAAGTAACCTCCGAAAAATTTGACTGCATGGAAATTATTACGATTCTGTCCGTTGGTTAGTTTTTTATACAAAGAAATTTCGGATGGCGCTTTTGTCTTGGGAGCTTTTGTCGGAGCGCTTTTTTCGGGGCGCATTTGACGGATCACCATAAATAAAAATCATGCAAGCCGTTTCCAAAATAATTGAGGCGTTCCATACTTAAAACTCGCTGTGTATATAGAATAGGTGTTTTATAATTAACTTTTTGACTATCTGGAAATATGATGTTTTTAAATTTTAAGTTACGATAAGTAATTGAAAATTTTAAAGAAGTAAAAAGTTAATTGCGCGAGAGAACTCGAGAGAAACGAAAAATTCTCGTCGAGAGATGACACTCTCTCGTCTCGTCTCGAATCTTTTTTCGAGAGAAAATGTCTCTCGTCTCGTACAAGACGAGACGAGAGACGAGAATGTCTCGTCTCGCGGCATCACTAGTACCTATCGTTCATCTTCTCCCGTGGTACGGCCACGTTTAAATTCAGCTGCCTAAAATTGACAAATTATGAATAAAATCTTCATTTAAGGCTTGTTCAGCAACTTGATAATTATTACTATCAATGTTGTAATAAAGTTGGGTGTCATCAGCATACGCTTGTATTTTACAGTTTCGAACAGATGTCAAGATATCACTGGTATATAAAATAAGCATTGTTCCTAATATTGAGCCCTATGGCACACCAGACTTTACGTTTTGTAATGAAGAAAATTAATTATTTAAAAGAATTTTTTGACTATGGTTAGACAAATATGAATGAATGAAATGAATAGAATTTTCAGAAAAACCAAAATATTTTAGTTTGAAACAAAGTAGATTGTGATTGATAGTATCAAATGCTTTGGAATAGTCCAAAGCAACAAGTCCTGTAATTTGTCTTCTGTCTATATTTCTTACAATATCATCAGTAACTTGACAAAGTGTAGCTACTTCAGAAACCAGCCTGGCAATCATAGATAGCCTTTTCAAGAATTTTAGACATTGCAGTCAGAATACTAATAGGCCTTAAATCAGAAAAATGTTGAGGTTGTTCATCTTTACAAAGTGGTCTAATTGTTGCAATTTTCCAAGACGTTGGAAAGTAGTTTCTTTAAATACAACAGTTTAGAAGGTGTGTAATGTAATTATCAATATGTGGACTACAGTACTTCAGCATGGAGATTGACACATCATCAGAACCCATGGCATTAGATTTGATATATGGAGTAGTTTATTAAATTCTCTGACAGTTGTAAAATCAAATGCTAGTTTGTTTCCATGCAAATTAAGTAGTGTTGAATTATTATAATATTCTAATAGGTCATCATCTACTTCATTATCAACAAAAACAGAACAAAAGTACTTATTTATTTATTCAGGTTTCTGCAGCAAAATAGGTAGGGTTAATAATAATAATAATAATAATAATAATAAACGTCTTTATTATACCAGCAAAACAACATTTACAAAGTATAAATGGCGTAGTCTAGCCAAATGGCCATTCAACTTAACCATATCACAAATCCTAAAACTAACTTAAACCTAACCTACTCTACATTACGCTGAATGTCTACGGATGAATTCAAATTTAAATTAAGAACAAGAATTAAATAAAACAAAATAGAATATGAATTAAATATTTTCATTTGCTTGGCTACCAAGAAAATATGATTTTAACATTATTTTAAATGAACTAGTACTCAAATATGATTTTAAGTGTGTATTTAGTGAATTGTATACTTTAGCGACATTATAGCTAAATGACCGTTGAAACATGGCAGTTCTATGTCGTGGCATGGCGATAGTATGGCGATTTCGCAAATTTAAGGCATGTGCGTCAATCCTATATATATTTCTTTCTTTCTGGACTGAAGTTTATTTAGACCCTTCCATAAATCCTTTAATTTATGGGAATTAAACAGGTTGTCAAAATAGGCTCTTTTTCACGACGTATAAATGAGAGTGAAATTTCTTAATTCCTTATACCTATCCCAATCAGTGTGCAATCTTGTTGGCTTAAATTTACTTAAAGCAAAATTTCTTTCCTTAATTAGTAATTTGATTGGATAAGTTAACCAGGGTGCATAAGGTTTAGTAATACTATAGTTTTCAATGGCGCATTTTTATCAAACAAGAGCATAATATGGTCTGTGAGAAGCTGCACTTTATCATAAATATTTTCAATATTGAACATTTCATGAAATGGAGTAATTATTAAATCATTGTAAAAACTGTCAGTCAAATTTTTAAAATCTCCATTTTCTTATTTTTGAAAATTTCAAACTACAGAAAGAGTACCCATGGTCAGAAAAATTTGTTTGGTTTACACCTGGTTTTTTTACTAAACTAGAATCATTTATATAAATAGGATCAAGCAGAGTCATCGAGATGGATGTTATTCTAGTAGGTTCAGTTATAGATTGATATAAGTCGTATGCATCAAAACAAGATGGATTATCATTTGTCAACAAATCAATATTTATGTCACCTACGCAAATAATGTGATCAACTGTAGGCAGAATTTTTGACAAAGTAGAATCAATATTATCAATAAAAAGGGACACATTACCTTTAGGTGGTCGATATATAATTCCAATGCAAACGCGAAAATCGTTTATCGTAAATTTAATCCACATTTGCTCACAGTTTAAGTCGGAGGAATTAAATTCAACTAATTGTAAACCAGTAATATAATTATTTAAATAAAGACCAACACCACCACCACCTTTAGATTGTCTATAAAGTCGGTAAAAATTTAATCCAGGAATTGAGATGCAGACAACCACGTTTCAGTAATAGCAATACAGTCAAGCTCATTTACCAACCTCAGAAATTCATCAAAATTTGCCACAAGAGAACTAACGTTTAAATTACAAAGTCTAAACATTTTAAATATAAAAATAAAAGAATAGATAAAAAAAATTATAAAAAGTTCTATTCTAGATAGCCTATCTTGCTCTTTAAAATGTTTATATGGAATTTAAAAGTTGGGCACTCCTGGTCACCTTTGGTGTCCAGTGGCGTGGTTTGTGTTGTAATTACGGTTAGATAAATGACATTTCATGCAGAATTTTTCCTGTTTGGGACATTCTTCTTTTAGGTTCTTCAGAGCATTTGAGACAAACCATTCTGTTCTTGTATTCACTTTTTTTTGATAAAATTGTTGACAAAACATCATGGTATTTCTAAATCTTCATATACTGCGTACCTTTCCCAACCTAGACAAATCTTCATGTTTATAATCTGATGAAATGCATTGGGTGTGCATTCATAGATGATTTTTTTGGTATTTTTTCTGATAAAATTAACTTTTACCTCCCCACTTATTCCGTTTTGATCTTTTACAAAATCTTCTATTCCCTCATTGGTTAAATCCTGAGTTACATTAACGATTTTAATTCTTGACAGTTTTAATTTACTCAATTCCGTATCATATTCATCTTTAAGTGTGTTATGGAAAGCCTCCTTTAATATATTCAACTCGCCTTTATTTTGACACTTGATTTCAATATTACCAGATTTGCTTTGTTTTATGTTAGTTACTCCGATTTTGAGTTTTGCCAGATTAATCTTAGATAATATATCTTTTTTTGTTTGATCATGTGACTGCTTCTTCTTTGATCTAACTATTAATTTAGGAAGGTTAGATTTGACTGCCATACCAGTTGTGGTTACCTTGTCTTGTTCCAAAACACTAGAGTAACTAACCTTATGCTTGTCCAAATTTTCAATTTTTTCTTTCAAAAGTTTTATAATTAATTCCTGGTCTTCGATGATTTTATTTTTATCAGCTATTGTGGATTTTAAAATGTCTATGAACTCAAAATTCCTACATTTCTTGCAGTTAAACTTTAGTGTACGTTTTTGTAGAGGTATGCACTTTAATTCTGATGTACATAACTCACTACATTCTATACATACTAGATTTTTGCAGCCATCACATGGGAAACAAGGAAGTTTTAAATCCTTAATTGATTGTTTTATAACTTTGCACAGGAAACAATCCATATTATATTGTCTTAGTTATTTTAACTTAAAAATCCTCGCGCCGTGTACGCCACTGGCAGCAAGCTTCGTAGATAATAGATAAGAAAGAAACGAGTTTTTTGTCTCAATAATGTTGCTAAGGACGTGTATTTTAATTCAAAAATGCATTTTTAACACTAAACTACACTAACAATAAATAAAACTTGATCTGAAGGGAGAACATGTTCTATTACAAATGTGGTAAAACGAATTTTAAACTAGTTTTAACCACTTTAAACTTACAGCGCTTTCAGTACTATCGATGCGCGGTGACTACATCTATTGATTTGAATGGTACCATCCTCGTATTCTGAATTATTGTATTGTTTTAATGGCCTCTAACCCATAAATAATTTAATAATGTCTAAATTGTTGGTACCAGAAACATTATTGTAGCACGTATATAATTTTTTTCTTGTCATTTTTGAGTCATTGATTATGTAAATATTCGTTTTAACAAATTCGTTATAAAATTTACCAGTATTGAACGATAAAATAGGATATTTTGCGAAATTTTCAGGCAGGCGGCACCGTTTGGATCCATCGATGATCCCCAGGTCCCCGACACCTCCGATTTTGATCAGAGAACGACAACTGTCGATCTCGTCGCGTTCCTCTAGATCTAGCGAGGTGAAACACAAACGTAAGGTCGAAGAATCATCGCCGACCGAATACGTTGCGCCGGTAGGCGGTTCGCCCACCTACACCGAAGACTACGACAGCATCGACAGGAAGAAGCGAAAAAAGAAAGATAAACGTCACAAGAAAGAGAAGAAAACCAAGAAAAAGAAGAGGAAAAGCAAGCACAGATCTAGGAGTACTAGTTACGGTAGGTTTTATATTTTTGTGATAAATTTGTGCGGAAACTATTTTAAATTTATGTTTCAGAAAGTGAATCTGTTGAATCGCAAGATAGTTCGCCCAAGAAGACGCCTCCTAGGCCTGAAATTGAGGCTCTATCGGATTGGGAACATCATGATGGTTCTAAGAAGTCCTCTGAGCATAAGGTGAGTAGGCTTATTTTGCAAATGCTATTATTTCTATCATTTTGAAATAATTGTACATATTAAAACTGGTAGTGGTACACTGTGACCCATTTATTAACGGATCATAACTTTTTTATTTATACAGGGTGTCCCAAATTTTAGCTGAATGTATTGGAATCTCGGTTGGGCTATAACGGTACTGTAAGACTGGTACCAATTGAAGGGATAAGTGGATGAAGGGGTTATGTGACATTTTTATTTATATTTTTTTGTTGATGAAGAATTAATTAAGTTTATATGTGTCTTACTTTGGTCTGGTCTTGTGCGTCTAATTAGTTCATAATCACTCTTACCAACTCACAAAAACGAATTTTAAAGACATTTTTCACTAAAAATGCCAATGAATCTAATTAAATAGTTAATTGCTTAAAAATTATTTTTTTATAACATAGCCCCTTCATCCACTTACCCCTTCAATTATAACACATTGTTTAATACCTACCTGTTTTTGGACCAAAGTTCAAGTGGACTGTAATCTGTTATTTTAAGTACCAGTAGATCTGGTGATTTCTTGTAGACGATGTTGAATGCCACATGTTAATAAACACTTATAGCTTTCACAGGATTAATATACCGTGTTACAACAACATTAAGCAGTAACTAGATTAACCTTTGTTGATTTGTTCACAAAATACTTAATAATTTTTGTGTTACATTTGTATGAAAGTGCCGACTATTTCCAGGGGCAAAATAAAATGAGATACACATTGGTGCAAGGTATGCAGCGATCTGGCATCGAAAAGTAGGATGAACTCGCGTTGCATCTTGTGACGTCGTTTGACCAATTGTCTTCGTATTTTGAGTGGCTAAAAATTAAAGTCTTGTTTGAAATAGTTTCTTGTTGCAAAAATGATTTTCGAAATTTATTATGCAGTGCCGGCCATGAATCAACGCAACATGTTCAAAATGCATTTCAAGGGAAGTTTTATTAGGAATTCATATTTCGCCTAATTTAAATTTTAAACTGATGATGTTTTTAATGTTCGAAACTTCTAAAATGGTCAATTATAGCACAAAGTTGTGTTAGTTCCTATTGAAATCGGTATAAAAACATCAGGCCCTTATTAAAAAAAAGGTTGATGATGGGCCCAAAAAACGAAACGTCGTCGTACTCAAAAACAAATCATGCTAACTGTTGACCACGGCTTTGAACATATGGAGTTGTGGTTTTAATATATATTTTTTTTATTTTTGTTTATTCTTATTTATATATTTATGTGTCTTTTGTTTGTTTCTATTCATTTCTATTCATTTCTATTCATTTCTATTCATTTCTATTCATTTCTATTCATTTCTATTCATTTCTATTCATTTCTATTCATTTCTATTCATTTCTATTCATTTCTATTCATTTCTATTCATTTCTATTCATTTCTATTCATTTCTATTCATTTCTATTCATTTCTATTCATTTCTATTCATTTCTATTCATTTCTATTCATTTCTATCCATTTCTATCCATTTCCATTCATTTCCATTCATTTCCATTCATTTCCATTCATTTCCATTCATTTCCATTCATTTCTATTCATTTTTATGATACTCTCATACAAACTTTTCCCCCCATTTCTCCCCTCCTTAAATTGTGAAAATCCAAAAACCTTTAGTTCCTACCTTTAAAAAAATGTATGAAATCCAAAAACCCTGTAACACGTCATTATTTATTTTTATGTTTCTAACTTCAAAGAACAAATACTTTTATACAACGTTTTCTCCCCCCCCCCCTCCCTTAAATATTAAATTTTCAAAAATTCTTTCTTAACCGATACTTACGTTATAAAATAAACTGATGTTCCAAATTTCAATTTTCTAGACTTAGTAGTTTTGGCCCTGCAGTGATAGATCAGTCAGTCAGACATGACAAACGATTTTATATATTTAGATAGTAGAGGAGAGAAAGTGCTTAGAAATGGAAGAAAATTTCATTTTTAACATTCCTCAAAATACTTAAAAACTAACAAAAAAACTTAGAATCTGTCTACAAAAAACTTCTCTCATTTAATCTACCCTATAACTTTTAAATTTACCAGCTAAAATTTGGGACATCCTATATATACACAAAAAAATATTAACGAACGACCTTTCAGACGGCGATAGACACAGGAGCATGTTCGCCGGTCTCCAACGATAGCATAGCGTCCCCCGAAACGTACGAGGTACGCAGCCCCACGCCCCCCTCCGAAACCCCTCCCCGGAAATACCTTCGGGACTATTCGGCAAGGGAATACGCGACCAGAGAGTCACCGCACACCCCGCCGCTCCATCATTCGACGAGGTAAAAAACCGCGAGCGTACCGCAAGGACGCGTTTCCGACCCTCTATTTATTTCATGTATGATTTTGATCTATTTAAGGTATAATCATCATTTCGATGAGCCCATTCGAATAAGGGATTCGCCGATAATTATCGACGACGTCGGTTCGCCGCCGATGAGGTCGCCTTTCAGGGGTACGACGCCGGAGACGATGATGCATTCGCATTACAAGCATCGTTCCATGTCGCCCAGCAGCCGGAAACGGAGGCTGGAAAGGGAGATGCTGCATAGGAAACACAAGAAGGAAAAGGCCAGGCTGAAGGAGAAAGCTAGGTACGAATTAAAATAATAACTTTTGAAACATCTATTATTTGTCTTCTGTCTAATAAATGTTTTTTAAACCATTGTAATGTTGCATTGTAAAAACCATAAACGAATAATAGTATTTTATGTCTGATACATCACACATAATTCTTAATCGCCACAAATTACGTATGAAATTTGGCCTTTTTATTAACTAATTTACAAAACTGATAATAGTATGCTTTGTGTTTGTTTATGATAAGGTATTCTAGGAGTCGCAGTCCCGTATCAAGGAGGAGATCTAGGTCGTCGAGCTACGGAAGAGGTAGGCACTATACAAGTCCGTCTCCGACGAGGCGGAGTAGTAAAAGGCACAGGTCGAGGAGTCCCAGGAAAGATAAGAGTCCGAGGTAAGATTTTTTTATTGATTCTAATGTTGGTATTTAAATTTTCCCTTCTCTTCGTTTTTGTTATGCTTATTTTCATATTACTATAACAATTATCGCCTCACATTCTATTTGAATCTCCACAGGTGCAGGTATAAGAGAAAAAGTTGTTTTCGTAATTTTTTTTTTAGTAAAAAAGAAGTGTATTCAGACGTTTTGTAGCATTGTAAAAAATTATATCTTTAAGATTGTTGTTACTGTAACAACGTTTTAAGTAAAGCAAATCAACGTTTTGTAGCGAAACAAATGTAGTCGTTTTCTATGTAGCAATAAAACGACGTGAAGATATGAAGTTTTGTCATAGATGCATTTTATTTGTTTTCTTGAACATTTTGTCTTAATAAATAAGACCAATTATCATTTAATGTGCGTTTTTAGTTAATTTTTGAAATTTTTTTAGTAAAAAAAAAATACATTTAGACGTTTTGTAACTATGTAATTTATCGTTTTAAGCTTGTTGCTACAATAACGTTCTAATTTAAAGCAACATCATCAACATTTTATATCAAAAACGTTTTTTTAGTAATAATCGGACGTTTTAGTCACAATAAAACGATGCTTCTGAAGGTTTATTGTTACAAAATCATTGTTTTAGACGGTATTTTTGAAGGTATTGCTACAAAAAAAAGATAAACACACTCTTAGCCGACGTCTTGTTTCATTGTGTGAAACTAATTATCATTTGAATCACGATTATAATTAAATTTTTAACGTTTTTTAGTAAAAAAGTATATTTAGAGGTTTTGTAGACTGTCATTCTAAGATTGTTGATACAATAACGTTTTAATTTAAGGCATTAACGCTTTGTAGCAAACAACTCTAATATTATACTTTTTATAGCAAGAATAGGACGTTTTAGTAGCTACCATAACAACGTTATAATTTAAAATAACATTTTCAACATTTTGTAACAATCAACGATTGTTATAGACGATTTGTACTAAGAATCAGGCATTTTAATCGTTATATGTCACAATAAAACTATGCAGACCAAACTTGTCGTTTTGTACAAAAATAGTTAACTGACGCGTTTAAAATTTCAAAGCAACAGATCTTCTTGAACGTTTTGTCTTAATGAGTAATCCCGATTTTAGTTAATTTTTATAGTCGTTTTGTAACACTGTAATTTATCGTTTTTAAGCTTTGTTGCTATAATACAATTTTGATTTAAAGCAATAATATTTTCAACGTTTTGTAGAAAAAATGATCGCTACAGACGTTTTGTAGCCGGAATCAGGCGTTTTAATCGTAATATGTCACAATAAAACGATGCTTCTGAAGGTTTGTCGCTACAAAATTGTCGTTTTCTGCAAAAAATGGTACCGAACTTTTAACATTTAAAAGCCACATATATGAAGTTTTGTTGCAAAAAAGACGTCATAAACGCATTTTAAAATCGTCTTGTCAGACGTTCTGTCTAAATAAGTGGGTGGGTGAGGTTTTCCATGATGGTGGGTGAGGTTTTCCGGGTTTTCCTCACCTGTAAGTCAAATGGCACCATCAATCATCTTTAAGTCGCCCCGGAGCGCCACGGCAAATAATAATAATAGCCGTCCCTTTCCCCGGACAAGCTCTGCTTTTGGGGTTAAAATTCACTCGTAAGGGGGTGAATTAGGGAGAGTATTATTATTATTATTATTATTATTATAAGTAAGACCAATTATTTTTTATTTTATTTAATTTTTTGACATTTTTTGTATTTAAATAATTTTAGACGTTTTGTAGCGTTATAATTAATCGCGCTTTTAGATTGTTGCTTCAAAGTTTTTTAGCAAAAAATCCTAACTTTTTGTAGCAAGAATAGGACGTTTTAGTCGCTACCATAACAACGTTATAAATTAAAAAAATATATATTTTCAACATTCTGTAACAATAAACGATTGTTATAGACGATTTGTAGCAAGAAACAGGCATTTTTCGTTATATGTCACAATAAACTATGCAGGACAAACTTGTCGTTTTATACAAAAATAGTTAACTGACATGTTTAAAATTTCAAAGTAACAAATGTAAAGGTTTGTTGCAAAAACACACTTTATAATACTTTTTAAAATCGTCTTTTTAAACGTTTTGTCTCGATGCGTAAGCTCTTTAGTTAATTTTTATAAGTGTTTTGTAGCAATGTAATTTATCGTTTTTAAGGTTGTTACTATCATAAGAACATTTTAATTTAAAGCAATAACATTTTCAACTTTTTGTAAAAAAAAGATCGTTATAGACGTTTTGTAGCAGGAATCATGCGTTTTAATCGTAATATGTCACAATAAAACGATGCTTCTGAATGTTTGTCGCTACAAAATTGTCGTTTTCTACAAAAAATGGTAACGAACTTTTAACATTTAAAAGTCACAGATGAAGTTTTGTTGCAAAAACCGACGTCATAAACGCATTTTAAAATCGTCTTTTTAAACGTTCTGTCTCAATAAGTAAGACCAATTTTTATTTAATTGGCATTTTTATTTATTTTTTGACATTTTTTTGTACTTAAGTACATTTAGACGTTTTGTAGCAATATAATTAATCGCGCTTTGAGATTGTTAACTTTGTTAAAAATCGTCTTTTTGAACGTTTTTCTCAATGAGTAAGACCAATGATCATTTAATACTCGCTTTAGTAAATTTTGGACGTTTCTTAGTAAAAAAAAAATAATTTAGACGTTTTGTAGCAATATAATTATCTTTTTAAGATTGCTACTACTACCATAACATTTTAATTTAAAGTATTTTTACATTTTCAACGTTTTGTAGCAAAACGCCCTAATGTTATAGACGTTTTGTAGCAAGAATATGACATACTAGTCATTGTATGTCACAATAAAACGATTCTTTTGAAGTTTTGTTGCTACAAAATCATTGTTTTAAATGTTTTTATAACGAGGACGATGTTTTTGAAGATACTTCGCTATCGACACTGAACATTTTAAAGCATCAAATATAAAGTTTTGTTGCAAAAACATACATCATAAGCACATTCTAAAATCGTTGTTTTTCGCATTTTGTCTCAATGAGTTAGAATAATTAATATTTAATACGAAATTTTAATTAATTTTGGATGTCCAGTTTTTAAAACAAATATGAAGGTATCTCATTACAAAAATCGTGAGACTTTTAAAATTAAATGTAACTTTTGACGTTTTCAAGCGACTAATATGGCGTTTCGTTGCAAAAAGAGAAACATTTTATATATAAACATATATCATAAAAACATTTTAAAATCGTCGTTTTGCACGTTTTGTTTCAATAAGTAACACCAATTATTATTTAATACGCGATTTTTTGTTAACTTTGGACGTTTTTTAGCAAAAATACATTTAGATGTTTTATAGTAATATAATTAACGTTTTAAGATTGCTACTACCATAACAACGTTTTGTAGCCAAAATCCCTAATGTTATAAACGTTTTGTAGCAAGAATATGACACAATAAAACGATGCTTTAGAAGTTTTGTCACTACAAAATCATCGTTTTTATAACGCGGACGGTTTATTCGAAGATATCTCTTAAAAACATTTTAAAATCGTCGTTTTGAACGTTTTGTCTCAATGAGTGACAACAATTATCATTTAATACGCGATTTTAGTTAAGTTTGGACGTCTAGTTTTTATAATGAAAATGAAGGTCCCTCGCTACATAAATCGTAAATTAAAGGTAATTTTTACATTTTAAGGCAAACAAATATGTTGTTTTATTTAAACAATTTTTGATAGAAGTGTTGCTTTTTACTGTTTTTAATGGCGGTCTTAAATTTTCCTTCTTCGTTTTTTGTCCTGTTTATTTTTACATTACTAATGCAATGTTATCCTTATCAATTACTAAGCACCACAACTTATTCAACGACCGATATTTCTTTAAATCTCACGTCCTATTCGAATCACCGCAGGTACAGGCACAAGAGCCCCTCCCCGCATTCCGTAAAATCATCATCACTGAAAAACAAAATCACCGATGCTAGTCTATTCGCCGAAATGGTAAAGGACCGACGAAAGAGAGAGATGGAACTCAAAAAATTGGCCGAACAAATGGAACAGAAAAAAGACGATGACACCAACTCGAACGACGTGGATTCGAACAACAAAACCGGTAAGTAAAGCCATTTGCACCCTGTCGTCTACCATCTTCAGTTCAATCTACATATCTTTTCGCCTTGGGTGGTTAGTCCCCAATGTATCCCTAATAATCCTGATCTGGTGCCCATTAAAATGTAAATATTCTCTTCTAGAAAACAAAGAGAACGTTCAAACCCCCATCGCGATGGACATAGACGATATACCCATCCCGGATGATAACAGACCAACAAAATTAAACGATATCCAGTTACCGAACAGCAAATCGGACGGCTATGATGGTGTCGATAAACCGAAAACTCCCCCAACGCCGCCTCTGCCCGCCCCCATTTCCAACAACCAAGCGACGTCGATTCCGACCATCGTTACAACGGGACCATCTGTGGTTGTTACCGAGGGTATTCTGGTGTCGACACCATCCGTCAACAGCGGCGGCGCCACCAACAACAAACCAAAGAGCGTGACTAAGTTGCCGTTACCTCCGGGCATCGATCAGACGCAGTTGGAGGCTATTGTGTCGCCGCCTACGCCTAATAGATCGCCTAGTCCGTTGCCGGCGATTAAAAACGTCAACGCGCGGCCGAAGACGCCGCCTAGGAAGAACATTAAGGACCTTCCTATGCCGCCAGGTATGATATCCTTACTTTTTTGTAAAAAAAAAAACGTTTTTTTGTTTTTGTTAACCAAAAAAATGTATATTTTGACGTTTTGTACCAATGTAACAGTGTTAATTTTAAGCATATAACAATATCGACGTTTTCTAGCAAAAAATTACGCTGTAGGTTTTTTGTAGCAATCGCACGTTTTAGTCGTTATATGTCACAATAAAACGAGATTTCTGAAGGTTTTGTCGCTACATAATCGATTTTTCGCACCATTTTATAATGACAACACTGTTTTTAATATTTCTCATTACAAAAAAAGAGTAACAATCATTTAATGAACGATTTTAGTTGGTTTTTGACGATTTTTAGTTAAGAGTTCACGTTTTGTAGCAATTAATTTTTTTTTTACCGTTTTGTAACAAAAACCACTTGTTAAAGACATTTTAATCATATGTCACAATAAAACTATGCACGCCAAAATTGTCGTTTTCTACAAAAAAGAAAACTTAAAATTTTAAAGCAACATGTGTTAAGTTTTGTTGCCAAAAAAGACGTCATAAACGCGTTTTTAAAATCGTTTTTTTTTAACGTTTTGTCTCATTGAGTATGAATTTAATGGACGATTTTAGTTAACTTTTAATTTTTAGAGCAAAAAAGGTACATTTAATTAAACGTTTTGTAGCGATTTAATTTATCGTTTTTAAGGTTGTTGCTACCATATCAGCGTTATAATTTAAAACATTATCAACGTTTTGTAACAACAAACGATTGTTATAGACGTTTTGTAGCAACAAACGATTGTTATAGATGTTTTGTAGCAAGAATCAGATTCTAATCATATGTCACAAGAAACGATGATTCCGAAGGTTTGTTGCTACAAAATTGTCGTTTTCTACTATTTTTACATTTGAAAGCAACAGATATGAAGTTTTGTTACAAAAATATACGTCATAAACGCATTTTTAAAGTGTCTTATTGAACGTTTTGTCTCAATAAGTAAGACATTTAGACGTTTTGTTTCAATGCAATTTATCGCATTTAAGGTTTTTGCTACAGTAACACCATTATAATTTAAAGTAATAACATTTTCACCGTTTTGTAGCAACAAAGGATTGTTATAGATGTTTTGTAGCAAGAAGCAGTCGTTTTAATCGTTGTCATAGTGAAATGATGCTTCTAAAGGTTTTTCACTACAAAATTGTGGTTTTCTACTATTTTTACACTTTAAAGCAACATATGAAGTTTTATTACAAAAGCATACATCATAAACGCAATTTAAAATGGACTTATTTGACGTTTTATCTCAATAAGACCAATTAAAATGTAATAGGCGTTTTTATTTAATTTTGACCTTTTTTTTTTTGGAAAAAAAATATATTTAGGCTATTTTTAATAAAAATACATTTAGGCGTTTTGTAGCAATATTATTTGTCGTTTTTTAGATTGTAGCTACAACAAGGTTATAATTTAAAGTTATACAATTTTCAAAGTTTTGTAGCAATAAACTATTTTTATAGATGATTTGTAGCAATAATCAGGCGTTTTAATCTTTATATGTCACAATAAAAATATGCAGAAAATTGTCTTTTCCTACAAAAAAAAGATAACGATACTTTTAAAATTTTAAAGCAATAGACACGAAGTTTTATTGTAAAAACAGACGTTATAAATGCATTTTAAAATCCTCTTTTTGAACGTTTTGTCCCACTGAGTAAGACCAATTATCGATTTTAGTTAGTTTAGAACGTTTTTTGTTGTAAATAATTATATTTAGATGTTTTGTTGCAATGTAATTTATCGTTTTAAGATCATTGCTACGTTTTAATTTAAAGCAATAACATTTTCAATGTTTTGTAGCATAAACGCGATGTTATAGACGATTTGTAGCAAAAATGAGGCGTTTTAATCGTTATATTTCACAATAAAACTGTGCAGGCCAAAATTGTCGTTTTTTACAATAAATGGTAATAACACAAAATTTTAAAACTACATTTATGAAGTTTTGTTGCAAAAACAGACATAAACGCATTTTAAAATCTTTTTTTTTTTTTTCAACGTTTTGTCTCAAGTAAGACCAATTATCATTTAGTAGGCGTTTTTATTTAATATTTGACGTTTTTAGTAAAATAAGTAGATTAGACGTTTTGTAGCAATCTAATTTATCTGTTTTAAGGTTGTTGCAACCATAACGTTTTACTTTAAAGCAGTAACATTTTCAACGATTTGTAGCAGTAAATGATTATTACAGACGTTTTGTAGCAATAATAATCCCTTTTAATCGTTGTCACAACAAAACGATACTTCTTAAGGTTTGTTGCCATTAAATTATCTTTTTCTACATAATTTTTGAATGTCTTGTCAATTCCCTTTCGATTTTTTCTAGCAAAAACATGGTGTACGTTCTGTACCAAAAAAATTGTATCTGTTAAGCAGTGTAGTATGTCGTTCGTTACACTTTCTTATGATTATTATTTCAATGACAGTTGTTCCTGGTACTGAAGAACTGAGTGGAGATGAAGAACTGCCCGGCACTCCGCCGAGAAATAACGTAAAACCCGTCATAGAGAAACCGAAACCATCCCCCAAACCAAAACTGCCCGTCAAAAGGCCGACCATACTGAAAAGGAAAGGTTCCAGGAATTTCCAGATGTGCGGCAAGGATTGGGGCGAGAGATGCGTCGATATGTTCGAAGTCATCGCTCAAATCGGAGAAGGTAAACCTCGAGGATCCGCACCCGGTCCACTTATTCAGTTTATTCAGTTTAAAATTCGCTACCGATTCTGATCGAATCTTTTTTTTTAGGTACTTACGGCCAAGTGTACAAAGCCAAAGATGTATCGGCCAACGAGTTGGTCGCTTTGAAGAAGGTGAGGTTGGAAAACGAGAAGGAAGGTTTTCCGATCACTGCCGTTAGAGAGATTAAGATTCTTAGACAACTTAATCATAAAAATATCGTTAATTTGAGGGAGATCGTTACCGATAAACAGGATGCCGTCGATTTTAGAAGGGTAAGTTTTTTTTAATTACTAGTACTTTATTTCGATATTTGTCATTTTACTGGTCTTTTTTTATCTGTCGCATCTTTGACAATTGTTTAATCCTTTACTGAAAATTTAATTTCATTTTATTGACGTTCTGATTTAATTTGTACTATACTCTGTTTTTAAACTAAGAGGAGCGATTTGAATTTAAGTTGGCAATTCTGTAGCCTTCTGATTGGTCAGATTACAGTCAGTTTCACACATTACTTTTTAGCATGAACATCAGCTAATAATTAATATTGTTGACAGTTCTGACATTTTATAATTTGATATCTCATCCATTGCTTAGTTTTTTACTTTATTTCGTAAATAATAGTTCTTCAGTAAGCAATTGTGTTGAAAATCTACAATTATGGATCCTTCTACACTAAGTACTATTAAAGGTAGCAATTCCTGAAAAGCCTTACAAGAAAGGGAAGACACCTTATTACATGCTGATTCTGAAGGTTTTGTAGAAAATGCATTATTGGTTTTTGAAGGTAAAAAGATGGGAGATTACCATGAAGAGATGAATTCCGAAGTATTTTAGAAAAAAATAATTTTATTACTGATTTTTTAAAACAAAATTGATGAATTTCTAACCAAAATGATTAAAATGTAACTAAATATTCAAGCAAATTTTATTTATTAGAATAGAATAAAACTATTTACAAAATTGTTATAACATTTAAAACACCATCTACTACTTTAGGGACCATCTTAATTTGGCACAATGAGTTAACATTACTTTCACAAAAAATATTTTAAAAATACTTAAAATTAATACATAGGTATGTATGAATAGTTCACTTTAAAAAATATATGTTAACATGTAGTGTTATGAAAATGTTGGTTCCAGTTTTCAAAACAAATTCTGACTCATAGGCCTGTAAACTTTTGAATGCCTTTATTCGGCCTCTAGCGCATTAACCATGGGTTAACACTAAATAAGCCATAATATCCACATTACTCATAGAAGAGATACCAGCTACTGTGTGATCCACTTGTCATTCACTGATTAACTTTTACTTTTTATACCTATAACAAATATATCCTTAAAAATGTAAACAGATCTTTATATTTTATACTAACCTGGCTACATCTGGATATGCCATTAAAAATTTTCTTAAATATGTAATATCCATTTTAAAAAGATCATAGTTATTCTCAAAAAGTCGATTTCAAAAGCAAGAAAAAATTATTTCTGACATCAATCAACAACCATATTGACTTTAATTTGACAGTGACATTTCGTTTTAGACACACATTTCAGATCACAATAATGTGAAATTTGCGACCGTTGTCTGGGACCAATTAAAAATTACTTCTATGACATTTATTCGTTTCTTAACCGCTCATTGGCCGTTCACCGACTAAGGCCGATAAAGATAATTATTTCATAAATTTTGAACACGACTATATTTCTAAACTCGCTCTTAGTAACAAATCTAGTTACTTTTCACTGTGTAAATGCGTCTTTTCAATTCGCTCCTCCTAGTTTAAAAACAGAGTATAGTCTTAAGTCACTGATTAACATTTTACTGTGCATTTGATATTTTCCAGCTATTATGTCATTTTATTGGCATTATTTAATCAATTTTACATAATTTTGATTGAAGTTTTATGGTTTATTTGACATTTTCCAGCTCCTATGTCATTTTGTTTAATGTTCTCTTTCAATAATACTTTATTTGATACCTGGCAAACTTTTAATTGGTTTATTGTCATTTTATTAGCTAATGTCATCTTATTGACATTCTGAAGTAATTTTTACTTCTCTTGAGTCACCCATGAACATTTTACTGTGCATTGGACATTTTTCAGCTATTATATCATTTTTATTGACGTTATTTAAAAAATTTTGTAGTTTTTTTTTTTTACTTTTTTCAGCTCCTCTGTCATTTCATTTCAATAACATTTTATTTGGCATCTGACGAACGTATTATTCGTTTTTTGAAGTTTCATTGTTATTTTGTTAGTATGAATACAATCTTATGCCTGTCTAATTGACGTTTTATAATTTTGTCATTTTAGTTGATTTGTAGTTTTAATGTAATTTTTTGGCATCTCATTAATGTTTTGTTCATTTATTGATATTTTATTAGCATTATTACTAGTTGTTTAGATGTTTTATTTTATTTGTCAAATATTTTGTGACTTCATTGACAGTTTATCGTCATTTATATTAATTTATCTTATGCCATTTTATTTGACGTTCCATACTTTTAATGCCTTTATATTGACGTCAACCAATTTAATAATATTGTATTAAACATTTAGCAAAACATTTGTTTTTTATGATCGTTTATTATCATTTTACTATCGTTTTACAAAGAATTTGAACCAGTTTTAATTTTTTCTCATTTCATTTTTTAAATAGGTTCTACTCTTAGGTCATTTTTATTTTACATTTGACATAATTAATGTCATTTTATTCGAAATTTAGTTGTTTAATGTCGTTTTATTTAAAATTGCACGTATAATTGTAATTCTATTTTAAATTTTACCTCTTGAATGTCATTTTATTTGATATTCTTCCTCCTATTTAATGTCATTTTATTTGAAATTCTACCTGTTTTATGTCATTTTATTAACGTCAACCAATTTAACTAGTTTTAGACCACTCATTTGATATTTTTAATTTGTTTTACTTTTGTGTAATTTTTATTTTATATTTGACATATTTTATTTCAAATTGCCCGTATTTTTTGATATTTTATTTGAAATTCCATCCGTTTAGTGTCGTTTTATTAGAAATTTCACCTTTTCAATGTCATGTTATTTGAAATTCCACCTATTTAATGTCATTTTATTTGAAATTCTACCAGCTTAAAGTCGTTTTATTTGAAATTCCATCTATTTAATGTCATTTTATTTGAATTCTATCAGTTTAATGTCGTTATAATTCAAATTTTTACGTGTTTAATGTCGTTTTATTTGAAATTTCACCTATTTAATGTCATTTTATTTGAAATTCGACTGATTAATGTCATTTTATTTAAAATTTTACATGTTTAATTTCATTTCATTCACATCAACCAATTTTATCTTTTAGTAAGCATTTAGAAAAGTATCATTTTCTTATCATTTTACAAAGAATTTGACATTTGTACATTTTTTTGACATTATACAACATTATTGTACTTTTATTCATGGTGTCAGTTTTAGATCGTTCTCATTTGATTTTTTAAATTTGTTTTATTATGTCATTTTATTTTACATTTGTCATAATTTATATATTTATATTCGAAATTCTAGTTGTTTAATGTCGTTTTATTTGACATTCCGCTTATTTAATGCCATTTTATTTGAAATTCCACCTGTTTAGGGTAATTTTATTAATGTCAACCAATTTAATGAGTAGATCTTCCTCGTGCGATATTTTTAATTTGTTTTACTTTCGTATCACTTTTTTTTATATTTGACACAATTAAAGTCATTTTTTCTGAAATTTCATCTATTGAACATTTTATTTGAAATTTCACCTGCTTAAAATTTTTATTTGTAATTCCACCTATTTAATGTCATTTTATTTGAAATTCCACTTGTTTAATGTCATTTCATTTGAAATTCCACTTGTTTAATGTCATTTTATTTGAAATTCCACTTATTTATTGCCACTTTATTTGAAATTCCAGTTGTTTAATGTCATTTTATTTGAAGTTCCAGCTCTCTAATGTCATTTTTTGACGTCACTCAATTTAATATTTAATTAAGCGTTTAGAAAAAAATTAGTCATTTTATTTGAAATTCCACTTGTTTAGTGTCATTTTATTTGAATTTCCAGTTGTTTATTGTCATTTTGTTAGTAAATCCAACTCTTTAATGTCATTTTATTGACGTCAATCTATTTAATTAAGCATTTAGAAAAAATGTGTTTTGTGACAGTTCATTATCATTTTCTGATCGCTTTACAAATAATTTTGCATTTTTTAGCACATATGAAATTTTCCAACCCTTTAATACATTCATTCACGATTTTGCCTATTTCGGCATGCCTTCTCATGTGATGTTTTTAATTTGTTTGTATTATACATTTGACATGTTTAATGTCATTTTTATTATACATTGGACATGTTTACTGTTATTTTATTTGAAATTCCACTTGTCTAATGTCATTTTATTTGAAATTACACCTGTTTATTGACATTTTATTTGAAATTCCATAAATTTAATGTCATTTTATTTTAAATTCCACTTGTTTAATGAAATTTTATTTGAAATTTCACTTATTAGATGTCATTTTATGTGACATATGACAAATTTAATGTCACTGTTCGATGTTTGTTTTTAGGAAAAGGGATCATTTTATCTAGTCTTTGAATACATGGATCACGATTTGATGGGTCTGTTGGAATCGGGAATGGTCGATTTCAACGAGCTGAATAACGCATGTATTATGAAACAGCTTTTGGACGGTTTAAATTACTGTCACAAAAAGAACTTTCTGCATAGAGACATCAAGTGCAGCAACATTTTAATGAATAACAAGTAGGTCGCGATTTCTTTCGTCAATTTATTATTTTATTATTAAACGTTTCGTTTTAGGGGTGAAGTAAAATTGGCCGATTTTGGTTTAGCGCGATTATACAACGCCGAAGATCGACAAAGGCCGTACACCAACAAAGTGATCACCCTGTGGTATAGGCCGCCCGAATTGTTACTAGGCGAAGAAAGATACGGTCCTGCCATAGATATATGGAGTTGCGGCTGTATACTCGGAGAATTGTTCCTTAAAAAACCGCTGTTCCAGGTAAGACGACGAACTTACATAGGACAATCCCTAGAACTAATTTTAAAGAAAACAAATTGAGTCTCGATAGATTTAATTTTAAAAAACATACATTGATATTATAGTTGTTTTAAATTTTAGGCAAACGCCGAAATGATGCAGCTGGACAGGATATCGCGGGTGTGCGGCACACCCACGCCGGCCGTATGGCCATCTGTGATCAAACTGCCCCTCTTTCACACGCTCAAGCCCAACAAGTTGCACAGGCGACGGTTGAGGGAGGATTTCGTGTTCATGCCCAATTCGGCGTTGGATTTGTTGGATAAAATGTTGGAATTGGATCCCGATAAAAGGATAACGGCAGAGGACGCCCTCAAAGCCGCTTGGTTGAAGAATATCAATCCTGAACAGTGAGTTGTTTTTGTTTTATTTACTAGTTTAGCACTTTTTATGATTTTTATTTAAGTTTTCCCGTGCTATTACGAAAAGGTACCATTTTTTATAATCCAGGAAAATGAAGCAAAAAAATTAAATAGAACAAATACTAGAAATAAGTTATAATAGATAATAAATTAAATAAACTAAAAAATAGGTTATGATCGTTTTTTGGAGTGAGTTTTCCCATCCCACTCATGACGCCATTTGACAAAGAAAATACTTAATATCGCTTTCAAACCCCTTTTTCTGTTTTTTATTCAAATTTTCCTGTGCTATAATTTATAGTTTGGGAAAATTTCGCAAAATATGTAAAAGGAAAAAAATGTCTCCTAGAAAATTTTCAGCTCCTGAACTACTAAAAAAATTGTAAAAAAAATGTCTCACAGGTTCTAAACTACTAGAAAAAGTTACCTACAAAATAGATAGGAAATTAAATAATCTATAAAAAGGTTATGGCTATTTTTTACTGTGAGTTTACCAATGCTGCTCATGACGCCATTTTGAATTTAGACTCCAAAAAAGTATAAAATCTCTGGGAAGTTTATGGTATTTGTTGCAAAGAAAACACAATGATATTGGTGTTTTTCAAGTTACTAAATATTTATCAGTTTCAAGCACGTTTACCTGTTTTTTATTAAAATTTTTCCTGTGTTATCATTTATAGTCTAGGAAAATTCGTAAAATTAGGTAAATGGAAAAAAATGTTTTCTAGAAGGTTCTCAGCCTCTGAACTACTAGAAAAAAAAGTTACATACAAAATAGGTATGAAATTAAATAATCTAAAAAAAGGTTATGACCATTTTATGGTATTTATCACAAAAAAGAATGTTGTTTTTCAAATTACTGGATATTTTAACGGTTTCAAGCCTCGTTTTCTGTTTTTCATATTTTCCTGAGTTATTATTTATAGCAATTACTACAAATAAAGTTACCTGCAAAAGAGATCAGAAATTTAAATAAATAAATAAACTTCAAAAAGTAGTATATGGAATCATTAAAAAAAAGGTAGTTTAGGGTATTTGTCGCAAAGAAAATAGATGATAGAGCTATTGTTCAAATTGCTGGATATACAACTAAATTCAGCACCTTTTTGTTTTTTATTTAAAATTTCCTGTGCTATAATTTATAGTCTAGGAAAATTTCGCAAAATATTTAAAAGGAAAACAATGTCTTCTAGAAGGTTCTTAGCTCCTGAACTACTTAAAAATTATGTAAATAAAAAAAAATGTTTTCTCACGGGATCTGAACTACTAGAAAAAGTTACCTACAAAATAGATAGGAAATTAAATAATATAAAAAAAGTTATGACCATTTTTTGCTTTGAGTTGTCCAATGCAGCTTATGATGCCATTTTGAATTTAGACTCCAAAAAAAGTAGTTTATGGTGTTTGTGAAAAGAAAATACGAAATGATATTGGTGTTTTTCAAATTACTGAATATTTATCTGTTTCAAACACCTTTTTCTGTTTTTCATTAAAATTTTCCTGTTCTATCATTTATAGTCTAGGAAAATTTCGCAAAATATGCAAAAGGAAAAACTAATGTTTTCTGGAAAGTTCTCAGCTTCTGAACTACTAAAAATTATATAAATAAAAAAAGGTGTTGGCCATTTTTGCTGTGATAGTGGTGTTTTTCAAGCACCTTTTTCTGTTTTTCATTAAAATTTTCCTGTTCTATCAGTTATAAGTCTAGGAAAATGTGGCAAAATAAGTAAAAGAAAAAAAAAATGTTTTCTGGGAAGTTCTCAGCTTCTGAAATTCTGAATTATGTAAATAAAAAAAATGTTTTCTCAAAGGATCAGAACTACTAAAAAAAGTTACGTACAAAATAGATAAGAAAAGGTGATGGCCATTTTTGCTGTGATAGTGGTGTTTTTCAAATTATTGAATATTTATCTGTTTCAAGTTCCTTTCCGTTTTTTATTAAAATTTTCCTGTGCTATCATTTATAGTCTAGGAAAACTTCGCAAAATATGTAAAAGGAAAAAAAAAAATGTTTTCTGGAAGGTTCTCAGCTACTGAACTACTAAAAAATTATGTACATAAAAAAAAAGTTTTCTCACAGGATCTGAACTACTAGAAAAAGTTACCTACAAAATAGGAAATTAAATGATCTAAAAAAAGGTTACGGTCATTTTTTGCTGTTAGTTGTCTAATGCAGCTTATGATGTCATTTTGAATTTAGATTCTAAAAAAAGTATACAATCACTTTAAAAAAAGTAGTTTGACCATTTTTAAACACCTTTTTCGGTTTTTTTTATTTTCCTGAGCTATCATTTATAGTACAGGAAAATTTCGCAAAAATATGTAAATGGAAAACAATTTTTTAACTCAGAATATTAGCTTCTGAACTACTAGAAAAAGTTTCCTACTACAATATATAGGAAATTTAATAATCTGAAAAATGTTATGACCATTTTTTGATGTGAGTTTTTTAAGACAGCTCATGACGCCGTTTTGAATTTAGAGGGCAAAAAATGGGAATATAATTGTTGACAGCCACCTTTTTCTGTTTTTTTATTTGAATTTTCTTGCATTGTTAATTACTATTAAAGTCGAGGTCTTTCTCCCAAAAAAAAAGTGTGTAAATATAGTTGCGTTTATCCAAATTACTGGATATATAACAGTTTTGTGTTTCTTATATTAATTTTCCTGTGCTATTTTTTATAGTCGGGGAAAAGTTTTTTAAAAAAATAGAAAATTTACTAATTTAAAATAAAGACATGAACTTCTTTGCTGTTATTTTCCCAATGCATCTGATGACGCCATTTTGAATTTAAACTCAAAAAACCCCATAATATTAATGGTGTATTTCCAAATTACTGAATATGTATCAGTTCCCTTTACATTTTTATGTTTTTTATATAAATTTTCCTGTGCTGATGGCGCTATTTTAATTTAAACTCAAAAAAAAAATGTATTAAATCATTAAATAACAATTGCTTGTGGTATTTGTTTAAAAAAAAAGTGTGTAAATATGTATGTAAATTTTCCTGTGCCATTATTTATAGTCGAGAAAAAGTATCCTGTAAAAATGATAGGATATAAGTATTTTTTTGCTGTGATTTTTCCCACGCTTCTGATGGCGCTATTTTAATTGAAACTCAAAAATATATAAAATCATTTTAAAAAACCGCTTGCTGTCTTTGTCCCAAAAAAGTTAATATTGTTGCGTTTATCCAAATTACTGGATATATAACGGTTTCCAGCATCCTTTTGTGTTTTTTATATTAATTTTCCTTATTTATAGTCAGGGAAAAGTTTCATACAAAAATAAAAAAAAAATTACTTATATAAAATAAGAACATGAACTTCTTTGCTGTGTCTTTTCCAATACATCTGACGCCATTTTGAATTTAAACTCAAAAATATATTTAAAATCATTAAAAAAATCGTTTACTTTATTTTTTTGCAAAATCTCAATATTAATGGTGTTTTTTCAAATTACTGGAGATATATCAGTTCCCTTTACATTTTTGTGTTTTTTTTATATAAATTTTCCTGTGCTGATGATGTTATTTTAATTTAAACTTAAAAACAAATGTATTAAATCATTAAAAAACAACACCTTATGGTATTTGTCTTAAAAAAGTGTGTTAATATGTATGTAAATTTTCCTGTGCTATTATTGATAGAGAAAAAGTTTCCTACAACAATGATAGAAAATTTAATTATATAAAGAACTTTTTTGTTGTGATTTTCCCCATGTGTCTGATGACACTATTTTGAATTTAAACTCAAAAAAACAATTAAAAAATAGTTTGCTTTATTTTTCAAAAAAAAAAAAAACGAGTGTTGTAAATAACTAGATATATTTTTAGATTTTTTATATAAATTTTCCTGAGTTTACCATTTATTATCAAAGAAAATTTCACAAAAAAATGTAATTCTAAAAAATGGTGCCCATTTTTGCTGTAATTTTTCCTATATAAAAAAATATATGATAGAATCATTAAAAAACAAAAAAAGCCTTATGTATTTGTGGTAATAATACAATTATTCTGCAATACAATTCCACATTTGTTTTTTTTTACGAATTTTTATTTCATTCATTGTTTCTATGCTAAAGAGGTATGGGACTATTTCTAATGGGGTACTAAAAACTAGTGATGCGTCTTCCATGAAAATTAATTTTTGGGCATGTCCAACGGAGATTGGTGATAATTTTAAAAACTATAAGATTAATTAAAAAAAATATATTAAATAAAAATGTTTTCTCTCAGGATCTCAGCTCCCGAACTTCCCACGTGGCAGGACTGCCACGAACTGTGGAGCAAAAAACGCAAACGCCAAATTCGCGAACAGTCTGAAGCGATGCAGAATCTGCCGCCCGGCAAGCCCGCCATCATGGGGGGCGGCGGCGGCAGGCCGGAGAAACTGATGAATATGGGCAAGCAGGAAGACGGCATGGACGGTGGCGGAGGGTGAGTCTCTTCTAAACAAAGAATTGTGTATCGGTGTATGTCGTGTTTTAGAAAAATTTCGAATTACCGAGAATCGTTACTTAAAAAAGACTTTGTAACCGTTTCGGTGGCGACATGAACGTTTTAGGCGTTTTCGATGGACATAAGCGCTGTGTTGGTATATACAGGGTGGCCTTTTTTACAATTTAAATGGTAGAAACTCGCGACGTATCAAAGTATTGTTTTTCGGACCAATTAAGTGCATTTTATATAGGGTGGTCCACCGATAACACCTGTTTTCACAGCGAGATGTAAATTAGAGTAGGCGACAATTTGAAAAATATTTCAATTTTACAGAATTTTCTAGAAAACTGATGATTGTCAAAGTTATGTTCTTTAAAATGGGACATCCTGTATTTTATTTTATATTTGAAATGCCTTCAGTTTTCCCACCATAATAATACCAAATAGTATCGGATTACACAGGATAATTTCACATATTAAATAAAATACAGAATGTCCCTTTAAAGGTATGTATTACTTTTCTGGAAAACCCTGTATAATTGAAATTATTTTTAAATTGTTGCTTTTTTTAATATACATCTCGTTGTGAAAACAGATTTATAAACAAGCAATTAGTTTTGGCGCTACAAACCGAGGCGTTACTGGCGGCCCACCCTGTATAGGGATTCCTATAGGTTTTCTTGGATTAGTCACATTGTTCTGTAGTCTAAAAAGTAACATACATATTAAAGTTTAATTTATTTTATCATACATTAAATATTAAAAAAAAACAACTCGAATATTACAACTCGTCTTGTTAAACTTTAATTTTGACATATCGCTATACAAAATTGAATAGTTTTAAATTCTGCACAATTTAACTTATACTAAAAACGTCGATTATCGTGGACCACCCTGTATTTTTAAGCTCTGTTTTAAACGGTTTTTAAAACTATAATACGATTCAGAAATGTGATATAATATTAAAGCCTTTGTTTAAAAATTGTCTTCGATTTTTCTAATAGTGAAGAAATATAACAGGATGTCAATTGTACGAATTGGGGTTTGGAATAGACGTTTCTGTTGACAAATGAAAAACGCTAGACGTTAATTTCGCCGCTGAAATGTTACGAAACGACCCGTCGAAATGTTGAAGATTAGATTCCTTATTGAAAATTAAAACGAGTTCTTTGTATGACGTTTTTAAAAGACCACTTATAATTTAATGCGCGATTTAAGTTAATTTTATTGAATGTTTGTGTTTTTAGTACATAAAAAAGTACTTTTAGACGTTTTGTACTAATGTAATTATCGTTACAATGTTTTAATTCAAAGCAAATTATACCATCGACGTTTTGTAGCAAAAATAATAATAATGTTTTAAACGTTTTGTAGCAATAAATTGACGTTTTAGTCGTTTTGAATGTCTACATTGTTAACTTTTTGTCAAATAAATACTGTTTTCGACCTTTTGTAGCGAAAACTGATGATGAATGTTTTGTATCAATGTAACTCATTGTTTTAGGGTTGTTACTATTGTAACAACGTTTCAATTCAAAGTAAATGAAACTATCGACGTTTTGTAACAAGAATTGGGCATTTAATTTGTTATATATCATAATAAAACGATGTTTCTGTAGCTCCGTCGCTACAAAATCGTCGTTTTAAATGAGAACGAAGTTTTTAAAGATTACGTTTTTGACTTTTTAACTTATACATAAAACGTTTTGAAACCATTTGTAACAAGAACGGATTATGTGATGTTTTAAAAAGGCTAATATAACGTTTTTGTTACTAAAATAGACCTTATTTACTAATTTTAAAAGCATCTTTTTAAACGTTTTGGCCCAATAAATTACGAAGGTTTGTCGCTACATTATTAACTTTTTACAAATCACGTTTTCGACATTTGTAGCAAAAATACATGTTTGTAGCAAGTACTTGGACGTTTTGTTTATCACATGTCACAATAAAATGATGCCTTTGAAGGTCTGTTGCTACAAAATTGTCATTCTAGACGTTTTTTAACGAAAATTGTTTTTTAAGGTCTCTTGCTACAAAAACCGTTAGACTTTTTAAATTAAAGGTACACACTTTTGTCATTATCGACCTTTTATAGCAAAAACATGTAGAAAGTATCAGTCGTTTTTTTCTACATGTCAAATTATAACGATGCGTCTGAAGGTCTGTCACTACAAAATCGTCGTTCTAGACGTTTTTATAACGATAATTGTGTTTTTTTGAAGTTCTCTTACTACAAAAACACTTGAACAGTTTGAATTAAAATTCATAACACTTCTTCCATTTTAAAACGACGCTGTAAACGCATTTTTAAGTTTCAGAAGATATGTCATTACATTATTGATTTTTTGACTTTAACAAATAACGTTTTAGACCTTCTGTAGCAAAACCCGATGACGTGGTGTTTTGTAGCAACGCCTATTTTTGTAGCAAGAATCGGAGAATTGTTTTTGTGTTGCAACACGTTTTGAATTAAAGGTGACAACATTTTTGACTTTTTAAAACTCCAACTATGATGTTTTGTAACAAAAACGACATTTTAAACACATTTTTTTACGTTGTTGACTTTTTGACTTGGACAAATAACGCTTTCGGTCTTTTTTAACAAATACTGACATGTGATGTTTTGTAGCAAGAATCCGGCGTTTTGTTCGTTACAGTTAAAACAATGCTTCTTATGGCCCATCGCTACAAAATCGAGAACAGTGTTTTTAAAGCTATCTGACTACAAAAATCGTTGGATGTTTTGAATTAAAGGTACAAAGCTTTTGACATTTTTAATCAACAAAACGTTATGTTGCTTTTGAAATCGTATTTTTTTTACTTTATTAAGATTACAATCACAATTTTTTAATACTATGCATGTTTATAGCTTAAATCTATCATGGCTTTAAGATAATTTAAAATTTATGTGCCAGATTATTTTAAAAATGATTCAGTAGTTAATAAAATGTTGACACGTATTTCTGGGATACTCGGTCATGCAGAAATTCGTTAGTTTCGACAAGGAATCTGTCATTCAATTTTTGCGCGCACGCTTTATTCGGGCCCCCTGTATAATACGATAGACCTATATAAAAAAAGAACCTCTCTCCCAAGACTGTTCCGCGTAAAAACACTGGTGACCGTGTGACTGATTTTTTAAATTTGCCTCTCCTCTTTTTTTGTGTAAAATGTGATACGAAATTGTAAAAATATTAAAAAAGTTTTTATTTGCCTCGAACGGACGGACGTATTCTAGTGTATATTATTCTAAACAATTTAAAAGAAAAATCTATTGATTATTGTAAATGTATTATTGAAATTTGTAGTTGTTTTTAGAGTTATCTTTATCGGCTGAGACTTTTGTTTCACGTAGTGCACACTGGTATCTAATGATATAAGTGCAGGGTGATTTTTTTTTCCTTTTTTATGACTAATATTTGATAAACCCTCGTAATAAATACAATTAATGGATAGATCGTTAGTGTGTCGACATTTTTAAAACAAGTTTATTGTGTCAAAAAAAAGCATCTACTTATTTGTAGATATATTTTTACATATAGTGAGGTGTTTCTAATATATTACATTTTTCGATGTACAGGGTGTTAAAAGTTACCCTTAACTAATAGAAATTTGTTTGGCTACATAACTTTTTATGCTTTATTCTTATCCCAAACATTCTATTTGATGGTCATTGTATTTCATCCTGTAACTTTTTTCAAAATTTACATTATTAAATTTTCACTGTTTTTGTTTATTTTTTAAATGTTTAATTTTTTTTTTTTTTTGTTATCTTGACACACTAACGGATAACCCTTATAATGAATTAAATAATTTGAGAGGTACATTGCAAAATGTATTTCTTAATAGAATGTTTTAAATTGATCTCAATCCAGACATCCATTTAAAAAAGAATTATAAAAAATGTTTAATGCATTTAAATGAAAAAACCTATTTAAAAAAAATCACCCTCTATAGCTAAATAATATTTATTGATACGAAATTTGCCTTTTTCTGAAATGACAAATTTGTTCAAAATTTTTTCTTGCATGAAACTCTACAAAAACGTTAATTTATTTTGTTGTCGTTTCCAAAAATCTCGCAAATTTCGCATCTAACCTTTATAATCTGTTATGTTGATGCTGTTTCTTTAAATTTTAATTTGGTTATTTTTTTTTTGTTTACATTCAATTTAAGTTTTTTTTATACATACATCTTGAGTTTTAAACACATGTACATTACACGCAGCATTTCCACATTAAATCGATATCATTAGAGTTGATGGACTTCAAAGTTTAACCTGAGAAACCAACAAATGTTTTTCTAAGTAGTTCAACCATATCTAGGGTATGAACTAGTAATTATTTTCTCCAGCTCAACTCCACTTACATTCTGAACGTTTTGTCGCAAATAATTTGTCGATTTGTACTGTTTGTAGTAATAAAATGTGTTTTTGTGACAAAACGCAGTCGTTATTGACGTTTTGTAACGTTAAAAATATCTACAAAAACGTTAAAAATATCTACAAAAACGTTAAAAATAAAAATCGTTTTAGACGGTTTTTTTATTAAAAAAAAAAAATTATATTTTGTAGCGATGCAATTTATCGTTTTGTGGCAAAAACGAATGCAAAAGTCGTTATGTCACAATATAACAATGTTGTTATAAAATGTGTAAATAACGAGAATGATGTTTTTGAACAAAAACCATTAATCTTTTTGAAAAGTAACGACACTTTTAATGTTTTAAAATAACAAATGACATTTACGCATTTTAAAATCATATTTTTGGACGTTTTGTTAATGAAAGTTACGTTTTTCTTTATTTCTTAGCAAAAACAGACGCTTCTATAGCAAAAATGAACGTTTTACCTTTTGTCAACATACAAACAAATGTTTTTAAAGGTATGTCGCTACAAAATCGTCGTTTTGTCTTTCATGTCTTTATTATATCGGAACATAAAGTAACCGTATATGCGGTAGCAATAATTTTTTTCTTTAGCAACTGGTAATATTCCGAACGCTTTGTCGCAACGAATTTTTACTGTGTATAACAATTAAATGCCTTTTTGCGACAAACCGCAGTCTTCATCGACGTTTTGTAACATTAAGTAAAACAAGTCTACAAAAACGTCGTTTTTGAAATCTCGTTTTGTTACAATTTCGAATGTATAAACATAAAGAAGCTTTTGAAAAGTTATTTTAGACGTTATTTAATAAAAAATACATTTAGACATTTGTAGCAATGTTATTTATTGTTTTAAGGTTGTTTTTAACGTTTTGTAGCAAAAACAAATTCAAATGTTTTGTAGCCAGAATCCAATGTTTTAGTTGGTTAGGTCACAATAAAAGGATGCTTATGAAGGTCTGTCATTTTTTATAAGTTTTTATAAGGAGATCGTAGTTTCTGAAGGTCTCTCGTTGCAAAAACCATTAGTGTTTTTTTGAATTAAAGGTAACGACATTTTTGACATTTTAAAGTAACATGACATTTTTTTTTGCAAAAATACATTATAAAATCGTCTTTTTGGACGTTTTGTCAATGAAAGTTTTTGAAAGTCTGCCTTCTCTTTCTTTATTTTGTAGCAGAAACAAACATAGACGTTTCTGTAGCAAAAATGTCACCATAAAAACAACGTTTTTAAGGGTATATCGCTACAAATTCGTCGTTTTGACTTTCATGCAGTCGTTATATCGGAATGTAAAAGATGAGAGGTGCTTATATTGACCATATCTAGGGTAGAAATTAGTAATTTTTTTCTCTTAACTCAAGACACGGCACTCCATTTATAATATTCTAAACGTTTTTTCGCAAGGAATTTGTCGATTTGAACTGTTGGTTGCGATAAAATGTCTGACAAAACGCAGTCGTTATCGACATTTTGTAACGTTTTTGAAAATACGTTTTGTTACAATGAAAACATTTTCGAATGTATAAAAAGTCGGGTTTGAAAAGTTATTTTAGATTTTTTTTAAGTAAATAATACATTTAGACTTTTTGTAGCAATCTAACGTATAGTTTTTTTAGGTTATTTTCAACGTTTTGTAGCAAAAACAAATGCAAACGTTTTGAAGCAATAATCTGATGTTTTAGTCGTTATATCGCAATAAAACGAAGGTCTGTCATTATAAAATCATCGTTATTTAGACGTTTTTATAAAAGTATATCGCTACAAAATCGTTGTTTTGACTTTCATGCTGTCATGTCGGAACGTAAAAGATGAAAGGTACTTAAATTAACCACATCTGGGGTAGAAACTAGTAATATTTTCTCTAGCTCAACTCAAGTTGCTCCACTTATAATATTCTGAACACAGTCGTTATCGACGTTTTGTAACGTTCTACAAAAACGCCGTTTTTGAACATTCGTTTTGTTACAGTAAAAACATTATCGAATGTATAAACATAAAAATACGCGTTTGAAAAGTTATTTTAGATTTTTGTTATTAAAAAATACATTAGACTTTTTGTAGCAATCTAACTTATCGTTTTGAGGTTATTGTCAACGTTTTGTAGCAAAAATGAATGCAAGAATCTGATGAATTAGTGTTATGTCACAATTAAATAATGTTTCTGGAAGGTCTGACAATATAAAATCGTCGTTTTTTATGACGAGAATGGTATTTCTGAAAAATCATTCATTAGTGACTTTTTGACATTTTAAAGTAACAACTATGACATTTTTTTGCAAATACACGTTATAAGCATTTTTTAAAATCGTCTTTTTGAACGTTTTTGTCAATGAAGGTACTTTTTTTTAATATTGATATTTTATAGCAAAAACAGGCACTGTGGACGTTTCTGTAGCAAAAATTGACTTTTTACGTTTTGTCACCATGAAAACTGTTTTTAAAGATATAACGCTACACAATGGTTGTTTTGACTTTCAGTTCGTCATTTTATCGGAATGTAAAAGATGAGTAGTCCTTAAATGAAAGAAAATTAAGGGAAGTAACATTTATAATATTTCGAACAAATTTAGCAAAAAAATATTTGTTTGGTTTTCTTGAAGGTTAAATAGAGGCATTGACTCTCGATTACGATTTGTGTGCAAAAATGCAAGACGAATTCAAAAGTTTCCGAAAATGAAATAAGGTGCTTTCTATATTTTTTTGAAAAAATATATATTTGGAAAAAAGATTGTATATAGTTTTTGTAGGAATATCTTACAAAATGGAACAATAATATTTGTGGGCAATTTTCTAAGAAAATGTCAATAATTTTTAAATCGAAAAAAAGGGATTGTAAAAATGGTATTTTTGTCAATGTTTGTTTTTAACAAGTTATTAGTAAAAAAAATAAATAACATATTTAAGAAATTTTGATCCGTATTTTTAAATTGTGCGAGTGGGATGAAATATTTATATTATTTTATACCTACTCTAAGAAAAATTGACACTTAAAAAAAGTAATAAAATTACTTTTTTTTTACAATTTTACGGGGGAAACGCATAAAGTTCGTTACTGAGTGCCTTAATGATTGTTATTAAAATGAAATCACTTAGTTTATGTAATCGAATTGACAATATTTTGTAAATAATAGTTATAATAAATAGCGGTGTTCCATATTGTAAATACAGTAAATTATTTTTTAGGTAGGAAATTAATAAAAAATTTGTTGAATAAGTAACATTTGTACATATGTTTATTTTATTTTGAGCTCAAAATAAAAGGGATTAATTTATTTTCGTTGCTTTTATTTTTTACCTTTCTTTTTAATTTTCGTTTCTTTTTAATTTTTTTGGTTTCACACGAAAACGAATTTTTGCGTTTGTAAAAGTGTTTGTGTATGTAGAGCGAGGCATAGTGACAGCATGTTTTGAAATGCAATGTAGGGTACGTTTGGCACTTGGTAGTAGTTCATTTGCATCATTAATTTAGTACTAAAAAAATTGATAAATGTGCTTTAAACTAATTGAAAATTGCAATTATTTATATGTTTAAAGCATAGTTATCGCTTCAAAATTTTTGTGCATGACGTAGTTGTATTATTATTTAATTTCTATATCGCTTTATTATTTATTTGTTCAGTAAATAGTGAAATGTTATTAAAACTAAAACTACGTCATCAAAAGATTGGTCAAATTACACCAGTGTCACACTACTCCCCAAAATAATAGTTTATTTATTTAAAAATATACATTAATGCATCGAGATACGCAAAACAAACTTTGCCGAAAAAAAAAAAAATTGGAACCATGGAACTAGTCTTGGAAGTTTAATTGACATCTAAACAAAAGCACAAGCCGAGTTAGTAACAAATATCACCCTGTTAAAAATTAATGTGGAATTCTCATAAATTCACGTTTTCTTCGATTTTCCCCAGATCTGGGGAAATTTGTAGAGTAGCTCTGGCAACACTGCATCGCAAAAATAAATGGTAGAAACGTCCGATAATTAACCAGAAACTTGACAATAAAGGCAGTACCGCTTCTCCAGCGGTAAATAACTCCCTTAGATAACCTGCAAGCGAAAAATTAATGATTCGTGCTGTGCGGTATTGCCAGATCTATACAAATTTCCCAAATCTGGGGAAAATCGAAAAGGTAACATAAAAATCATGGTGGAATTCTCATCAATTTACTTTTTCGATTTTTCCCCAGATCTGGGGAAATTTGTAGATTAGCTCTGGCAACACTCCAGCGGTAAATAGATCCCTTAGATAACCTGCAAGCAGAAAATGAACGATTCATGCTGTACGGTATTGCTAGATCTACTTCACAAATTTCCCAAATCTGGGAAAAATTGAAAAGGTAACATAAAAATTGTGGTGGAATTCTCATCAATTCACTTTTTCTTCGATTTTCCCCAGATTTGGGGAAATTTGTAGATTAGCTCTGGCAACACTGCATCGCAAAAATAAATTGTAGAAACGTCCGATAATTAACCAGAAACTTGACAAAGGCTCTACCGTTTCTCCTGCGGTAAATAGCTCCCTTTGATAACCTACAAGCGAAAAATTAATGATTCATGCTTTGCGGTATTGCCAGATCTACTATACAAATTTCCCAGATTTGGGGAAAATCGAAAAAATAACAAAAATTATAGTGGAATTCTCATCAATTCACTTTTTCTATTTATCCCCAGATCTGGGGAAATTTTTAGATTAGCTCTAGCAACACTGCATCGTAAAAAATAAATGGTAGAAACGTGACAATAAAGGCAATACCGCTTCTCCTGCGGCAAATAGCTCTTAGATAACCTACAGGCGGAAAACTAATGATTCATGCTGTGTGGTATTGCCAAATCTACTTTAAACTTTGATTTTCCTCAAATCGGTAAATTTGTAGAGTAGATATGGCAAAAATCACTAGTAAGTACGTCTGAAAATGAGAAATTTGACAAAAAAAAGGCAACACCACTTTTCTAGCGATCAACTGAATCCTTGGATAAATAATTCCCCTGAGAATTACTTACCATTGATTCAAGCGGTGTGGTGTTGCCAGATCTACTATACAAATTTCCCAAGATCTGTAAGCAACAATTTTGACGTCTTGTTATAAAAATAAGGGGTGTTTCTTTTTGATTTTTTAAAAACCGAACCGCATAAATTGACGTCCAATAATTAAACAGAAAAAAGCAACATAGTTTCGCCGCTAGCGATACTGTGCAAGCTCAAAATTACTACTAATTTGTGCGGTCTTTTCAAATTTACTCTAAAAATTTCCCCAGATTTGGGGAAAAATCGCAAAAAATGTAATAAAACTGTGCTCAAGTGGGTCCTTTTCTACTACTCGGATGTTTTTAAAAGAAACATAATTCTTAATATTTAAAAGCGTTTATAGAAAAACTTTTTCGATTTTTCCTCAGATCTGGGGAAATGTGTATACCAGATTGACAGATCGTACAAATCAACAGTAAGTACGTCCGATGATTAAACCAGAAACTCGACAAAAAAAGAATACTGCTTCTCCAGCGATCGATAGATCTCTTGGATATGAGAATTATCATTGTTTCATACGGTGCAGTGTTGGCACAAATTTCCCCAGATCTGGGGAAAAACCGTAAATGTGTTTAAATTGTTCCCATTTTATTCAAATAGTTTTTAAATGCTTTTTCAAATCGTTTTTTGGAACATAATTAGAAAAGTGTCCTCTTAAAATACAGTAAGTATATATTTTTGCAACTCCCCTAAAGTTTTTACAATAAAAAGAAACCATACGCTTTTGATAAACTGTGCTATTAAACGAAAACATATTTGTGTTTAACCATTATCTATTTGCGTATCTACCTAGAATATTTTATCTTATGACATTTGACAGATCATCAAAGAACCTAAAAATGGAAGCCTACGACGCGGCCGTGCTTTCTTACGCGCTGGCTTCAGCGACTTATAAAGATAAACCTCCAGCTCTCATTGGACTACCTTCTCTACCTCACGACTCTCTGACCCCGCCCAGAGAAGCGTCCGAAGAAGTAGATGGTCGGAATTACCTCTACCAGTTGCTATTCAACCTAGAACAGATGCTGTTGAACAAAACTACAGTGCAATTGTCGCATCTGATGGAGGTTTGCTCTACCAAACAGTCACAGGTACAATTTTGTTGTTAAATCACTGTCAAACGTCATTATTATTGAAAATAAAATTGCTGTATTATCAGAATTAAAACAATGGAGTCAGCAGTTTCCTCTTTTTTAGAATGATGCGCAAATTAGTGCCCAATTAGATGCCTTGCTGAACGAGTTAAGAAAAGTGTGCAAAAGTAATCCTGGGTCGATACATCTTTTGCAACTGCAGTATGAGGGTAAATATTTTTTATATATTAGACGTTTCTCGTTTCTATAAGGTTATGTCTAGTGACAGGACTTCATGAAAAGTAATTTTTTGGCTAGTCCGAAAAAGTTGTTAAAAGATTTAATGCGCGATTTTAGTTAATTTTATTGGACATTTTTTTAGTAAAAAAATACTTTGCGACGTTTTGTAGCAATATAACTTATCGTTTAAGTTTGTTTCTACCATAAATAACGTTTTAATTCGAATCAAATTACACTATCGACGTTTTGTAGCAAAAACCGAGGGTTGTAGACGTTTTGTAGCAAGAATTGTACATTTTAGTCGTTACACATCATAAAACGATACTTCTGAATGTCCATTGCTACAAATTCGTAGTTGTAGATGCTTTTAAAACGATGTTTTTAAAGATTTCTCACTAAAATAACCGTTAGGCCTTTTATTACAAACACAGACCTTATATACGCATTTTAAAATCGTCCATTTTGGACGCTTTGTGCCAATAAATTAAAGTTTTTTTGAATATCTGCCGCTGCTTCCTTGACTTTTTAACTTAGTAGCAAAAAAAAGAGTGTTGTAGTCGTTTTGTAGCAAGAATTGGACGTTTTAGTTGTTACAAGTCATAAAACGATGCTTCTAAAGGTCCATCGCTACAAAATCGTAATTTTAGATGCTTTTAAAACGATTTTTTTAAAAGTTTTTCACTAAATTAACCGTTGGGCGTTATATCACAAACACAGGCCTTATATACGAATTTCAAAAAACGTCTATTTTTTAACGTTTTGTCCCAATAATTTACGTTGTTGTCTCTACGTTGTTGATTTTTTTAATTTAATCATAACGTTTTGGACCTTTTGTAGCAAAAACGGATGATGTGATATTTTCTATCAAAAAATCGAGTTTGTAACGAATATTGATGTTTTAAAAAAGCATATATGACGTTTTGTAACTAAAACATACCTTATAAACGCATTTTTGAGATTTTGTCGTAAGTTACGTCATTGAGAGTATGTGGCTACATTGTTGACTTTTTGACAAATATTTGTAGCAAGTGTAGGACGTTTTGTTCCTGTAATGTCACAATATAACGATGAAAGTCTATCGCTACAAAATCGTCGTTGGACGTTTTAAATTAAAAATGACAACAATTTTGACGTTTTAAAACTATATATATATATATGACGTTTTGTTATAAAAATAGACCTGGCATAAGTATTCATCGCTGTTATTTCATCAAAAATAACCATTGATAAAATATTTCTATTTTTTATTGATGGAGACATAATTTTAAATAAATTAAATTAAAATTTCTTATAATAAAATTCAAATGTGGTTTAGAAATCCGGAAATTCTTCCATCTTACATCAAATTTGACAGTGTTATGTTACTATGATATGCGTGACGTTACCAGTACCAATTATGGCATTGTGCAAATATGGAGTGATCCATAAGAAACGTTTCTAAAGTAGGCTTGGAAAAAATAACGCATTCAATTCTTCTTCTTTTTAAGTGTTTGTGTGGACCTAATGCATACGGACACGACTCGTAACTTTGTCGGTCATGGCCTACTTTAAAAACACTTTTTCTAGATCACACTCTTTATAAATCGGTTTAATGTTTTTAGATGATGCGCCTCAAGCTTTGTCGTTAAACACGGAGCTCGTCTGCAAAACGTTATCGGACTTATTCAAACAATTTGGATTGGGAAAGGGTGCCTCCTTGGCGAAGAAACTACCATCGTCAAGCTAATGTTTTTCGTTTAAACATAATAAACGTTTACACTAAATTATTATCTGCATTCATATTAAGTGTTATATTTGTTTGGTTATGTTATAAAAGAAGTAAAGTTTATTTGTAATTACATTTATTAGACCCAATCATATCATTTTGATTTTAGCTTTGCTTTGACTAAAAACAAAATTGTTTGTTTAGAATTGGTTTAAATACGCTGTAATTAGTGTCATAGTTTGTGTTCCACATAATCTTCATATATTAGAATACATTTTTCACATCAATTGTTTAATTCCGTGACATTCCAAAACTTTATTTGCAAAATACACAGTTCAATGCATAAAACTTTTACTTAAGATTAAGTAGCTTCGGCACGATCATTGCTAGAGTAGCCTTTCGGCCAGAGTTTCGGGCACGGCCCTTAAGTACAAAAATGTAAACAATTAATATCTTTAAAATATTTACAAAAAAACGTGGTTGCAAAAACAAAGAAAATTTATTAGATAATTAGGACATTCACAAGTAATTTAAAAGGTTGTGACAACATCCTTCAACCTAGGCTTTACTTTATGTTTAAGAATGTGGTCTTAACCTCATTCACACCGCTAGTGATTAAACGAAGTTTAAAATGACATTTTTAATGGGTATATGTCTGTTATGACTATAACCTTTTAAATTACCTATCTAATTCCCAATTAATAAATTTTGCTGTTTATGTTTCATGTATTTTGAACATAAATTCATTTTTTACATTTTTATACTCATTAAAGTTATGCTTATTAAATTAACTTTATCATTACAACTAATTTATTATATTTACTTTTACCCAATCTCATGTAATTTCACTTTAATATGTAATTGTCTCTAAAGATGCTTGAAACATTTAATTTATTTGGTTATTTGTCATTTTTATTAAACCTTTTTCAATATTTTAAGTTGTACTTTTCTTCCAGACCTGATGATGTTCAAATTTGACCGAAACTAGTTACCCTTATTTAATTTACATATATTGTGGTTAAGACTTTAGTTTTTATTTCTTTATTAGACGTACCACACTTGAAATATGATTAACCATCTTACTCTTCAGTTTTAATGTTCAGATGATTACAATATTCTAGAAAATAACGGTAATGAATACTTTTATAACCTCCATTTTTATAAGTCTACTGTCATTGTCAGTGGAATACAAATTACGTCATAATTAATATAGCGTATTATTGTATTTTAATTAGGCAATCCAAGGTCCGGCAAGAAGGACCAAAAAGTGGAGATGATTGGTAAAAATAATAATTTGTTAACCCAACTTTTTCATTAGTGTTTGACTGTTATTGTAAATCACGGCAAATTTGTACGTTTTAGAACTATTGATCGTTGATTTGGAGATTCTAAAGGATTCTACGTTAATTTAAGACTAAAAAGGTGTGTAATAAAAATATATTAATATGAAATTATTCTTAATAAACACTAAATATTCGGAAATAATACACACGCTTAGACTAATAATCTCACTAGTAAAACGTTGTCACAAAACACTTTTATAACATTTATTGTGTTTGCCAATCGTCCACCATTTAAAGTGATTTGGATTGCCCAATTTAAGTCGGAAGTCTGCACTGACATATGTCACTGCACGTTCTGATGTATGTATTTAGGAAGCCTCAGGATTCCAAGAATTATTATTATTTAAAGATAGAGTAAACGTGTATTATATTTTTTATGTATAGAATTTTATATTATACAACATATTTTGTAAATCAATATGGATCATTTCACTAATGAAATATGGATATTGTTGAAAACATTTTATTGTAAAACGCTGTAAAAATTTCAAGTAAAATTTAATTTGAAAATTTTAAAAGTTTGTTTCATTTCAAACCTTTAAACCACAATAGAATATCGATAGGAAGGTATATTTATTTGAAAATTTTCATATTCGTGATAACTACGTACGGCATTGAATTAACTCCAAACTGACACTTAAAAAGAAGTTGCATTGTATTCTACGACATGCGTTGATTTTCCAATGCCTATTTCACCAATTTTTTTCTGTGAATTAGTGGATCGCTCCCATGAAGACTAAAGAAAGCAGTAAACCAGTTTATTTTTATTATTTTTACAAAATTATATAAAATCCCCATAAGAAGCATAATTTTCTAGGATCGCTTCCTTTTCCTAATCTGCATAATCACTCCATACTATTTAGACGTAGGTCGGAGCAGTAGACAGATCGATCTAATTTTCTACTGAAGGAAAAGGTTAGTATATCTAAGGGGTTCCGACATATACGATGTATTCTATCTACAACACGTGAAATCATAAATACTGGACATTTAATATTTTATCCTAAAAAACTACCCATTTTATGTCGAACAAAATAAAAATGTCATTTTTAAAAACGCTTATAATTTTTTGTTAAATTAGCATGTAATTATTTCCATAAAACCTCAAATGAATAATTTTTATTTGAATTATTGTGAAGAGAAATATTATTTTGTTTATGGTTTATTTTAAACATTTTGGAGCCTTCGAGCTGAACTCTGACCACATTTTGTTTATATTCTGAAGTAATTTGAAATAGCATACCTAGAGCTGTAATTTTGCTGTTTGCAAACGCAATTTTTACAAACAAAAATCATCAAAAGAAATTAAATATTAATGGTAAGATTTTAGAATATTATTCTTATTCTGCAGTTATCATTCAAAATTATTAAATTAATTGGAGCTTTGTCCATCCTACATTTAAAAGCAGATGAAATGGTTTCTTACAAGCATTGAACACAACCAAGAGCAAGAAAGTCAAAGGGCTTTACTAAAAGGACATATATTGTTGAAGAAAGGGTTTGCTACAGGACGTTTTTAGTAAAAATGAGTTAAAAATAATTTAAATGAAGAAAACAAGGGTTTGTTGGATTTAAAATGTATATTTATATGGAAAATAAAAGATATATTTTGTCAGTTCCTAGTTTTTTTATGTATAAACAGTATAATGTACTTAAAAAAACGAATAAAGCATCCCAGTTTTATCAGATATATGATTCGCGTTTAGGGATTGCAATTACTGGATCCCGCACATCTTTTAGCCTACTGGATCCAGCACCGAGTGTTGGATCCAGCGTTGCGGATCCGCAAGTAGTTATTTTTTTTAATAATGACCAAAAATTCCACTTTGTCAACGTTGCCTCTTTGCTAGGTTTCTGGCTCTTGTTGGTTGGATGGACCTAGTGATAAGAGATCCACGGTTGATCCAACTGGAATGATGTTGGTCCACCAAAAATCCAGCTGGATTGAAAACGTTGCTGGATTACAATCCCTATTCGCGTTTGAATGTCATTTATAAAATCCTCTTCCTTAAAATTACATATTTTTACAGTTTTAACATTTTCT
The DNA here is from genome assembly GCA_927349885.1 of Psylliodes chrysocephalus. Classification (NCBI taxonomy): domain Eukaryota; kingdom Metazoa; phylum Arthropoda; class Insecta; order Coleoptera; family Chrysomelidae; genus Psylliodes; species Psylliodes chrysocephalus. Next base: position 4,763,617 of record OV651821.1, on the reverse strand, counting down.
AAAACTTATTGCACCCTTTTTTGTGTAAAAGGCCGCTTTTTAGAAAACGGAAAAATGAAATACTTTCTTCTGATGATTTTTGTTTGTAAAAATTGTGTTTGCAAAAAATTATGCAATTATTTCAGGGCACAAACAAAATATGGTCCTAATGCAAAATGTTTAAAATAAACCATTCACCCAATAATATTTTTTTTTATAATTCAAATAAAAAGTCATTCATTTGAAATTTTAGGTAGCTCATACTCTTTCAAAAAAGTCAAACTTCTGATATTATAAAAACTCTAACGCTGGAAAATAGTCCAAAAATAAAAAATATAACACCACTAAATAATAATAAAGTATTAGATTTAAAAAAAAAACTAATGTAGTTAAATGTAGCAGCAGAATATTTTCTGTCACCTCGATTTTTCATTCTGTGACGTCAGACCTCCGTCCCTAGCAACCTGATGAGACCACAGTTTTAGTCACTCGCGTATCGGGGACAACACTAATCATTTGTAATTGCTGTGGTGGGAAGTCTTTCTGTGAATGCGTCTTGTTTGTTTTCATTTACGCCGTGACTAGCAGTAGTATTTTATAAACCTTAGGAGCAAATTTCACATATATGAACAAATAATAATGCCGTGACAACAAGAAGATGAAGCAACGACTTCTCGAAGGGTGGCGGCTTCGCCGCCACCGGAAAATTTCAATCCATACCTGATTACGCCGACCGGCGTAAACATCAACGGCCTGGACACAGCTCACCTACTATGTCAAAAGGAGACCATTGTACAAATAAAACGCGTACGACATGCGCACTACAAATGATTAGTGTTGTCCCCGATACACGAGTGTTTTAGTCTACGAACCGTGGGTAGAGAGAGTGATAAACATCAAATCCAGGGGAGAATTTCGCTATAATGTTTGTTCGCCATTGTCGTATCATAAAATAAAAATAATACAATTTTAAATTATTACTGGCCGAATCGGGCAATCGTATCTATTTATGGGCTATAAATAAGTATTTAAACAAAAGTAATATAACTGAAGAAGCAGGGTATTAAATCATAATTCTACAATATTTTTGAACAGCAATTCACAATTTATTAAACTATTTACGCGAATTTGTTATAGCATCTATTAAATAATTTTCTACACCAATTTTTCGTGCTTACTTCGGTTAGCTCCGCGGCAAAACTGTCAAATCCTTTCCAAGCTTTTCCAACTTCTGTCCCTGCTCTACTATATTTCGAATAAAAATATGGTTTAAGATGGAAGTCTATGTCGCAACCCCCTCAGATATACCAACCGTACCCTTCGGTATCTCTACTGTTTGACAGGTCGTTGAATTGTCGTGATTTCGAAATACATAGTTATTTCGGTGAAGCTAAAATTCAAATACTACTGTTTTATCTACTGAATTGGCAGAAATTATAAAGAATTAGATATAAATCTCTGAATTTCGAATGTGACTGGCGTCTTGAATGTGGAGCCATCGTCTAGTGAGAAGCCAAACCAAAAATATGTCATATTTTGCGCAAAAAATATATTTAATTCTAAATATATTAAAATATCGATTATAGGTTATTACAAAGAATAATTTTATAATTTATGTATGCTTATATTGGTTTCTTTACTTATAAATTTAAAATAATAGATCATTAAATTGTAGCGCCATCTTCTATTTGACGACCAAAGTTAAGAGACTTTTACGTAACAGTAATCTATTTTCACAAACTACAAACAACGTACAAACGAACAAACATACATTTTTTGACATAACCTTAAATAAATAATAAACAATTTTAAATTCTTTCAAAATATGCACAAATCCGCATTGCAGGTACGAAAATACCGATAAATATCCCATTTATTAGATTTTGATAAAATACAAAAAAAAAATTCTCGTAGAAATTAAATTAGCCATAAACAGAGGCGGCCTTGACTATTTCCGCTCGTATCAATCGCGTAAACGTCAACAAGAAGACAAAAAAAGCGAAACAACTCAAAACACGGACACACAAAAAATGCTATCCATCAAAAGATTAAAAACTGGTGGGAGTATCGAGCAAAGATAAGGAAATTTGTCACACTTGGTAGTTAAATTTTTATTCAGTCAGCGAATATTTCAGCAAAGGGAAAATGAGTGAATCCCAAGTTTCTGCGATGGAGCCGCTTCAATCTGGTGAGATTATTTGACATTTTTCTCGGTTCATTTTTCGTGACAACAATTTTTGAATATCTGGGAATGTTCCTGGTTGTATTTTCTCAATTTTTCCTGCGTATTTTAAATTATTTACCGATACATTGGTTACTTGGGCGTATTTTATTGTGTACTTTATATTGTTAATTGCAAAACGAGATCATGATTCATTGATTAATTCCGGTGATAGTTTTGAATATAAATATTTCCAGATATGTACAATTGCACGTGCACTTTTCAAGGTAAATTGTTTCATTAATTTATATTGATTGCTTCAATTCCTGCACAGATATAACGACTATTTAATTTCAAATGATTTTTTTTTAAACAAAAAAGTAAAGTTTGACGTATAGCGTTTTTGATATAACAAATATATTAATCGTTTTTATTAAAGGGGATACGAAGTTTACCATACGTAAAAAAGTATGGCTCCACATGGCCAAAAATAAACTAGTGCTCTTCCCCAATCCGTTCGGTCGTATCCCCAATTTCGAAGGCACCGAAGAAGCCTCTGCTAGATTACTAGAGCTTGACGTCTTCAAACAAGCCAAATCCATTGAAGTGAACCCCGACAAGCCCCTAGCGCCGGCTAGGGCTCTTGTTTTGTCCAATCAGAAGGATCTTTATGTGCCTTTTCCTAGATTGCAAGAATGTTTGATGAAGAAATTGGAATTGGACGAAAAGTTGGATGTTAAAATGGTGGTTTCAAGATGGGGGATTGAATATACTGGTCAGTTTATGACTTTTTAAATGTTATACAGGGTGTTTTGTTATTCAAAAAGCTGTTTAGCCATTTACATTCTATTTGATTCTTATTTAGTATCCCTTTCTTTGAAAAAGTCTACATTTGGTTTAATATACAGTATGTATATCCCATCCTATTGACAATTTAGGCTGTTTTTTTGGTTTTAATCATGTACACACTCATCACCAGATGATTTATTATTTACAGAAAATGTTAAATAGGTGTCACTGTTTATTCTACAATAGTTTGTTGTTGAAAATTATATGTTAATTTAATTTTTACATAATTATAATTTATTTAAAGTCGTAAAATTAAATATGAGAGGGAAGAGAGAGCTAATAGTTGAGAATGTAGAAAATGGGGAGATATTATTGTGATGATTAAAAAGAGATTAAACAGGCTAATTTCAAGAGCCGAATAGATTTAAATTATGAACTATTGTCTAATTTTTAAATACATCAAAATTTAACATAAAATCAAAATACTTTTGAATATAATTTTCTAGAAACTAGTCTTAAAATAGGTACTACAAAAATCTTCTACAATGTTTTGCATCTTATTTTTATTCATGTAGGTGCTAAAATCGAAGTGAAAGATAAAGTAACGATTGATCTGCTTATTGTGGGCAGTGTAGCCGTTTCCAAACAAGGCTACAGAATCGGGAAAGGGGCTGGCTATGCCGATTTGGAATTTGGGATTTTTAAAGAAACTAAAGCCATAACTGATGATACGGTTATTGTTACTATAGTACATGATTCACAGGTAAGCTGTTGAAAACGTTATTTATATATCATGACTTGCAAACTACGACTAGTTTATCGGTTTTGTTGAAATTTTGGGAAGTGTAATACGGTGTGATACAATAGTAATGTTGAAGCTGTCAATTACTGGCAGTATTAAAACTGCCAGGAATATGTAATGGACTGCTATTTATAACATCTGTCAAGGCACCAAAATTCATTCGAGATTTTTTTAAGGTAGCCATCAATGATCCCATTTTCAAATAAATACAGGGTGATCCGTAATAAATGGCCAATAGTGTAATTGTAGTGTTGGCTTCGAAATTTTAATATCTGATTCAACTTTCTTTAATGAAATACTGAAAATTAAAGAGTACAAAATGTCAAATTTTAAATATTTTTTTTTTTACTTATACTTTTACAATCTTTTACATCTGAGAGCATAATTTCTGCATTATTGACATTTATTTTACAATTCTGGGTAATTTGATTTCTGGAGTAGAACTGAAAGCAAACGGTTTTGTTTGAATTAACAATTAAAGAATTTCTATAACACCATGATGTAAACTCATTAGATAAAACATTAATTTACTAATTAATTCATCTTATGATTGTGCGTTGGTGGCAGTTGTTGTGTCATCTGCATATAAAATTATGTTTTCTGAGTTAATATGATTAGGCATATCATTTATGTAGCATAGAAAAATTAGAGGTCCTAAAATTGATCCCTGAGGCACACCCATATCAACACTTTCTAGTTCAGATTTACAATTTCCGACTTTGATATTTATATAAGATGAAAACCAAGACAAAAAGTTACCTCTAAAACCAAGCCCTTCCAATTTTTGAATAGCGGCATCTAAGTTGATTGAATCAAACGTTTTTGATAAATCAAAGAAAAATGCACCCACAAACAACTTTTGATCGATAGAAGTATGTATGAAATTAAAAAGATCTATTGCTGCACTTTCAGTAGACTTTTCTGGAAGGAATCTATTTTGATTTTTGCATATTATTTCATATTTTTTAAGCAATATTAGCATTTTTTTGTGGACACACTTTTCAAAGATTTTGCTTAAGATTGCAGTCAATGCCCATAGAGTTAACATTTTTTAATGAGTGAATAACTTCAACTACATCACGATGATCAACAGGAGAGAAGTAAAAGGTCTGAGAGACACATGACGCAGTAAAATTTTTAAAATTCAAATCATTGAAATGAGACTGTAGTGCTTTTTTTGTGGAGGTGGCAAAATGCTCTGCAAAAACTTTAGCTATTTGTTTTGGTTAATAATTGACAGTCCTACTTCAATTTGTTTAATTTGAGAACCTTTTGATGTTTTACCATCTTGGTGATTTACCTGTTTTCATATATATTTTTGTTTTTGCTGATAAGTTTTATTGTGCAATCCCTTTTGAAAATGAGATCTTTTTGCTCCATTTATATTATTGACATATTGTCTCTTTGCTTCTTTGTATCTAATATGTAAATTCACATCTTTCGAATTTTTTACTAACCAAAATAAATTCCTTATATCAGTCCCATCCTCAAAATATCTGGAGTTATCCAGTTAATTTTTTTATTTGTTAAATTTATTTAAGGTAGTTCACTCGTAAAACGGCCTTTCTTAAGAATTCAATAAAATTGAAATATGAGGTTAATGAAAGTGTCTTTTATGTACCTAAAAAAAATAAAAAATTTTGACCGTCTGTAAAACGAGATATTAACAATCAAAATGTACATAATTAACACCTGTACATAATTAAGCCCTGTCATGTACACAATCATTGCATTTATTTCAAGATATCTCGAAAACGGTTCTTACCATATTTTTTAAAAACTAATGTAATTTAAATCAAGAAGTTATAAAATTTTCTTAAGAAACGCTGAATTTTTTTACCGTTTTGATAAAGAAATATAGATTTTTAAAATAAAAATGTTCTTAAAGCAGTCGATGCATAGTGGTGTATTGTGATTACAACTTGGCAACGTTGTAATCGATACACTCAACGCCCGCTAATTCAAATGTCTGTTAGATCAGTGCTTCCCAACCTTTTTATTGCCGCGGACAGGTCAAGTTTATCAAATTATCGAGGCCTTCTGGGAAGGGACGTTGTTTATACTTTAGGTTGATATGATTTAACAATTTAAATTTAATTGTATTTAAACATGTCTTCAAAATTAAATAAATATGCAAAAGATGAATATAATTTTATTTAAACATGCCTTCAAAATAAAATACAGTTACGCAAAAAAAATGAATATAAAGTAATTTAAAATTTTAACTTACTAGTATGAGGAAGTCATAAAAAAAATACAAATAAAAGTAATGATTTTCTGTAGTATTGATGATATCGTAGGAACGTTCATGACAGCAAGAAATTTATTTAAAGCAGTTTGACCAAACCCTGAATAATGGACAGCACCTTTAAATAAATAAAATTATATTAATTATAATAAAAAAATTATAAACATAACAAATACTTATGTATTTTTTTTTTAAATTTACCTAGAACTGCTTTAGTGTTGACATCTGAATGCTTAACTTCACTTTTTGTTGCATGAACTTTGTCCGTAGGTACTATAGTTTCAATATTACATTCATTACATTTAACATTTAAAATTGAATAAAGGCCCTTTCGTGTTTCATTTGTAATATTTTCAAGAGAAAGAACTCTTTCACACCAGCAACATTTTAAATGTTCTCCCAACTCTAGTAATTTCACGATCCGACCACTGCACAGGTTATTTTTCAAGCTTGGGGTTTCCTTTCTCAATTTTTTTGCATTATTCATAGCAAAAATTGATTTTTTGCGTTTGTTGAGTACGTTCTGCTTAACAAATTTTCCTTTATTTGGCAATTAATTGATCCTGACAATGAAACATTTTGATATTTACATTTATTTTACTTTAGGAATACAATTGACGTTTCACAATATATTTGCGACGTTGCCGGATGGGTTTTACACGATATAATGCCATATTTGTATATAGGATCACATGTGTTGTGTGTACAGTCCACTGATCTGTATTATTTTACTGGATAGGATATAGGCTATATTTAACATACTAAAAATCGTTCCACCAAGGAGACCGGAAGTGCAACAATGCTGGCCGATTTGGGCTAATTATGGTGGGTTCACAGAACTGAAATTTGGGATAATTTGACATACATAATCTATAATTTGATTAGTTTTTCTTCTTATTCTTCTTCTATTCCTTTTGCGGGCGATGTCCTTTGGGAAATTGCACCCATGATTTGATTTTTTATGAAAGAAAATATAAAAATAGAAACGTGAAGCATATTGCGTCTTCAGGAATGAACGTTTATTGTTTATTTCATACTCTTTTTACTTTGTTTTCCACAATAAAAACATCTCATCGTAGCTTGTTGACACAATTAAATGACAAATGTGATGACAAATGGAAATAGAGGTTACGTTAAATAACATCCGGTCCGCCATATTATTTGCCCAAATCGGCCAATTTTTCGGAACGTTTTTTAGGGGGCTATATCCTATCCAGTAAAATAATACAGATCATTGGTACAGTCTGTTACAAAAATAACCTTTCTTTAGATTTAAGAATCTCGAACGGTTGGTATTCACTATAGGGCGATATTTTTGTGTACGACTGTCGCGAGTGAACTACCTTAATTTAATTTAGTAAAAAACTAAATAAGACAAATTGAATAGGAAATTAAAAATCCTTTCAAATAAGCCATCAGTCGATCCCTGTTATCATTTAAAGTTTTCAAGGGGCTAGCCATAGGATTGAAATTAGTGTGATACTCATATAATTTAGAATACAAGTAACAACATTCGTGATAGCAACATTTTTATATGTAATTCTATATATAAACTTTTGGAGTATGCAAGTTATGATATCAATTTGCAACATTTTTTTCTTCTAAGAATCACAATCAATCTCAGATAAGATTAATGCATTATATTTTTCGTAATCTGTATGCAATTTTGTTTATAAATATATTAATTTCCAAGTACTTTTATGAGTGTTGTTTTATCTAAACAAAAGTATTGAGAAAAAATCATTGAACTTATTATAGTCTGAGACAACTTTTATCAGATCATTGCAGGAATATTTTTTTTATATGGCTATTTTGTAGGTGTTCGATGAGTTACCTCAAGAATTGTTCGAAAAATATGACGTACCTGTCGATTACATTGTAACTCCCACGCGCACAATCAAAATAGAAAAAAAACTACCCCGACCCGAAGGGGTTTTCTGGAACGAACTGACCAAGGGTCAGCTCAAGGGCAAGAGAATACTGCAAGACTTGAAACAAAAGCACCAAAGGTAAATTAATATATGGAATGTTAACTGTTGCATTAAAAGTTTATACTGCCAAAACGCGAGATCTAAAGAAATCTACAGTGAGTTTCTTAAAAGTAATCAATTGGGCCAATATTTTTTTAAAAAGGGGTAATTTTATTTAAAGAATTAAAAATCAAATAGAAATAGAAAAATTAAAAAAGAAAAAATTGTAAAAAAATTGCAAAAAAAATAAAAAATGCAAAACAAATTGGAAAAAAAATTGTAAAAATAAAAAAAATTAAATAAAATTTATAAAAATTTAAAAAAAGCTTAAAAAATCTTAACATAAACTTGAAAAAACTTAAAAAAAACAAAAAACTTAAAAAAATTAATTGAATTTAAAAAAAAATCAAAAAAATTGAAAACAAAATTGTAAATGAAAAATTTAATTTGTTTTAGCGAGGGTAGGGATACAACCTTAAAGGTTCTAAATCCCGGGGAACGTCCTATCCGCAGGCCCTTCTTCTGGCGCCGGTTCGCCTTCAAAAGGCGACAAAACAGAAACTACCAGGACAAACCTAGGAAGGATCAAGTGCAAAACGAAAACCCTCAAAACGAAGGTATATAATATACTTATATATACATGCGCTATAAAGAATTGAGTATTTCAGTGACTCTTTTTACAGGAATTCCTCGTAGAACAGTAAAATTCCAAGAACCGAACACGGAAGGAGCGAAAGACAATCAGGAAAACGTTCCGCCGCAAATTAAGAACAAAAAAAAGAAGAAGAAGCCGCACATTGATTACTCGTTGAGGGTGAGCAACATCCAGAGGAATGTCAGGTCGGTGTTACTGAAAATTGGTCCAACTTCCAAATAAAACAATCGTTTATCTTCTAGGGTGCGCGATTTCAAAAACGCGCTCAGAGAAAAAGGCATCAAACCGAATAACATCACTTGGAAAGGCAGCCGAGGCTTTTGTTACCTACACTATGCCAAGAAGAACCAAAAGAAGGAGGATGAAAATTCCGACGCCATAAACAGCGTCATCGAGATGATACAGGACTTGAAGATTAATTCGAACGCTCAAAAGAATTTGAACGTCAAGGTTATGGAGCCGATCACCAGGATCGAAACTGTTGACGTTACCGCTGTGTAAAGATTCGAGGATGTTTGAGGTGAGGATTATGTTTATTTACTATGGTTGAAAGTCATGAACCAAATGTTGCTTTTCGTTTGGGTAAATCACGATTTGGTTCATTATTTTCATTTTGTCCTTAGATTAAAGAGACCGGTTTTAACGATTGATAAATTGGTTATTTTTTTTTTAGAAAAAAATCGATTTATCGGTTAATCGGGTTTTCAGTTAATTGATTGTTACTTACAGATAGTTTTATTTTAATTTCAATCAAATTGTCCTCTAGATTATAAAAAAATATTTGAACTTGAATACTATGACTAATTTAAACGCCATTACTAAAAAATTAAGTCAGTCATTTAACAAAAATGTTTTTTAATATATTCTGAGTACTACTAACAAAAGGTACAATATCAGTTTCCATTTAATCCCAAACATCGGTTTATTTTCGATTTTTCAAAGGTAATCGAATATTTATTTTAAAAGAAATACGAAAAAAATAGATTATTTAAAAATAATCGATAATTCGGTTATTTTTTTTTAAAATCGATTTATCAGTTAATCGGCTTTTTAATTAATCGATTATTTTCGATTAAGCGATTACTTTCAAAATTTCGAAGATACCAGAATAATCGATTGATCGTAAATAATCGATAATTCGCTTGTTTTTTTTTAAACAATCGATTTATCGGTTAATCTGTTTTTAATTAATGTTATTTTAGGTTTTTCAAAGATAATCGATTTTAAAGGAAATGCGAAAAGAAAAAAGATTAATTGAAAATAATAAATTGTTTTCGATTTTTTAAAGATAATCAAATAATTGTTAACCGATAAATCGATTGTTTTAAAATAATAACAGAATTATCGATTATTTTCGATCAATCGATTATTTTCAATTAATATATTTTTTGTACTTCCTTTAAAATCGATAATTCCATTATCTTTAAAAAGACGAAAATAATTTATTGAATATATTCGATTAATCGACTAATTATAAGTGATAACTCGATTTTTCTAAAAAAAAAACAAAATAACATAATTATCGATTATTTTTGATCAATCGATTATTTTCAGATAATCTTTTTTCGCATTTCCTTTAAAATCGATTAATAGATTGTTTGAAAAATCGAAAACAACAGTTTAATTAAAAACAAACATATTAACCGATAAATCGATTGTTCTAAAAAATAATCGAATTATCGATTATTTATGATCAATCGATTATTCGAATATCTTTGAAAATTTGAAAATAATCGATTAATTAAAAAGCCGATTAACTGATAAATCGATTTTTTCTAAAAAAAAATAACCGAAATATCGATTATTTTTAAATAATTATTTTTTTTTTCGTATTTCTTTTAAAATAAATTATTCGATTACCTATTATTTTATTTTTTTCGTAAAAATAATGTACCAACTGTTGTTTCATTAGTGTCTTCAAGGTTCGCGCAGGTTAAACACCGGTGGATGTTACATCTCTGACCTTTTTAATGAACCAAATGTTGCTTTTAGTTTGGCTAAATCGCAATTTGGTTCATTATTTTAATTTTATCTTAATAATAATGTACCAACTGTTGTTTCATTAGTGTCTTCAACATTCGTGCAGGTTTAACACCGGTGTATGTTACATCTCTGGTCTCTGTAATGAACCAAATGTTGCTTTTCGTTTGGTTAAATCACGATTTGGTTCATTTTTTAAATTTTATCGTAAAAATAATGTACCAACTGTTGTTTCATTAGTGTCTACAACATTTGCGCAGGTTAAACACCGGTGTATGTTAAATTTCTGGTCTCTGTAATGAACCAAATGTTGCTTTTCGTTTGGGTAAATTACAATTTGGTTCATTATTTAATTTTTATCGTAAAAATAATGTACCAATTGTTGTTTCATTAGTGTCTTCAACATTCGTGCAGGTTTAACACCGGTGTATGTTACATCTCTGGTCTCTGTAATGAACCAAATGTTGCTTTTCGTTTGGTCAAATCACGATTTGGTTCAATTTTTAAATTTTATCGTAAAAATAATGTACCAACTGTTCTTTCATTAGTGTCTAGAACATTTGCGCAGGTTCAACACCGGTGTATGTTACATCTCTGGTCTCTGTAATGAACCAAATGCTGCTTTTCGTTTGGGTAAATCAAGAGTTGGTTCTATATTTGAATTTTATCGTAAAAATAATGTACCAACTGTTGTTTCATTAGTGTCTACAACATTTGCGCAGGTTAAACACCGGTGTATGTTAAATTTCTGGTCTCTGTAATGAACCAAATGTTGCTTTTCGTTTGGGTAAATCACAAGTTGGTTCATTATTTTAATTTTTTCGTAAAAATAATGTACCAACAATGAAGACTAGAGATAAGGAGGCGAATCGGCATACTCAAAATATGGTCCGAAAAAACGCACGCTAATTGAGCTTTTGTAATTAGCCGCATGGGCGCTGGTACTGCTTACGGTGTTCAAAATACATGGCTTCTTATGGGAATTATACGTAATTTTGAAAAATAATAAAAATAAACTTGTTTATAGCTAAATAAAGCACAGAACATACTGTTGTATTTATTTCTAAATAAGTCTTGCATGTTTTAATTGATAAATTATTTAATTTTATTTATTAAAAATACAAATTAGGTACGTATGACCAAATTCGAAAAGGTTTATTAAATGCTGAAATTTGTGGCAAAATTTCTTTGAATTGAACCTAGATATAGTTTTAAGAGCAAAATAAAACACAGTCAACAGATTTTTTTATTGTTCTAATACAAGTATAAAGGAAGATTTGGTAATGTACATGGTTTTACCTCATCCTTTAATTTCAGCTTTCCCCATTTTATTTTGCTAATAGTACCATCAGTTAAAATAGTCTCATAATACTTGATAATATCTTCTAAAAAGTATAGAACAGCATCATCTCTAGAAAGTGCTTTATCGGCACTAGGAACGATATACTGGATGATTCAGAACTATGGGATCAAACGTCGAGAGGTTATTCAGTGCAATAATAGAAAATATTTGAGTACAAAAATCCATGTCCGAAAATGTCTTCCTAAGGCGCTACAGTCCTATGACTCTTAAGTCAGTTCTGGGAAAAAATGTGTTTGATCAAGCGTTAAAGGATTGTTTTTATTTATACAGTGTTATGTATAACAATAAATGAAAACAATGCTTTACCTCTCGATCAAACACATTTTTTCACATAACTGATTTAAAACGTCATAGGATCGTAGCGCCTTAGAAAGATATTTTCGGACACGGGTTCTTGTATTTAAATTTCTTCTATTATTCCACTGAATAACCTCTCGATATTTGATCCCATAGTTCTGATTCACCCTGTATATGCTGCCACCGTTCTAAGCGTTTAGTATCCTATAAAAAATATTTATAATGACACAATTGTGGTTCAACAAAAAAATAACAGTAGCAACTCTTTATCTAACATTAAAAATTTATAAAAAATAAATTTTCTTTTCTAGTAAGTTAAATATAATGTATAATTATTGTTGTTTGTACGTCAGGATCTATGACTGTAAAATTTTATATTATAGAAACGGAAATTGTCCAAACATCCTATGAATCCCTTTTCCGGGAATTGGGTGCACTATGGAAGTGAGTATGCATAAACGGCAGACGCTTAAGATATCGTAGGTGACTGATAAGAAGGATTTTTCGTCTCCTGTCAACTGTCACTTTTTTATGACGTTTTGAAAATTTCTTTATCGTTTTTCGACGTTTTAATGGAAACGAATAATTTTTTAATATTTTTCCTAAACACCCCTCGCCTCTCTACTTCACCACGCGCACAAATTTTTCATCGGGCGCCATTTTTTTCGCACCCATTTCGTATGAGGGGTTTCCGGGCGACTTTAAAAAATCGTACCGTCCGAACGGATGGATGGATTTCGATGAAACTCGGACGGAAGATGTATACCCATGGGACGCTTCTTGAAAAAAATCGGGGTCAACATTCGCCAAGTGGTTTTCATGGAAACCGCGGAAAACCTCGAAAAATCGCACGGAAATTGTCCAAACATCCTACGGATCCCTTTTCCGAGATTTGGGTGCACTGTGGAAGTGAGTATGCGTAAGCAGCAGACGCTTAAGACATCGAAGGTGACTGTAAAGAAGGAATTTTTTTGTCTCCCGTCAACTGTCACTTTTTTATGACGTTTTCAAAATTTCTTTATCCTTTTTCGACGGTTCAATAAAAACAAATAATTTTTTTTTATACACCCTTTGTCACTTTTTAACTCACCACGCACGCGGATTTTTTGTCTGGCGCCATTTTTTTTTTCGGACAAATTTTGTATGAGAGATTTCCGGACGAAACATCCCGTCAGCGTCCCCGAAGGGGTCGCTTCACAATATATAATCACCTTTTATATGTTTTCATCATGTCCGCGACCTCTACTAATTCTATCGAAATATTTCCCTTTACCTCTTTTTTTAGAGAGGAAGTAACAGGTGTTTTACGACTTTTACATTTTGTGACCAGTTTACAATAAATAATATATTTAGACATAAATACATTATTTTATTTACATTAGAAGCTTTAAAAAGACATTGAATTAATTTCTCCTTGTGTTTTCTTTAGTTTTACATTTGATTTGTATCCTGTTTTACAATCTGGAACGACGTAAATCTTGCTTTGATGTTTTTTGTCACTCATGTTACTTGTACTCACTCAGGTACTTTTTTACATTATTTTGAGTTTTTCACCGATTTTTTTAAAAAAATTACTTCATTTTACATTGACTTACATTGAAAATTGACATCGCTGTTATTCGACATGCCAACTACAGTCAATTTCGCGAACTTTATAAAAAGAAGGACGGAAAAATGAAATTTGACCATTGCCGATTCGCCTCCTTCTTTCTAGTCTTCATAGTACCAACTGTTGTTTTATTGGTGTCTAAAATGCCATTTGGTCCATTAGTTCTATAAATTAGAACTAACATCGTTAGTTGTAAATAATTCGAATACAGAATGTGAAATGTTGCTCAGGATTATAAAATATATGACTTCGTTATGTTATAGAAGAATTTTAAAACATTTTTTTTATTTTTCTAGATATTCTTCTGGACCAGAGCATATGTTACTGCCAGTGTTATGCATTGTGATTTTTCGGTATTAGAATTTATAGTTTTGCGTTACCATTTTCCAAGTTACTATTAGTATTATTATTTTTTATTTTTGTTTTCATATATTTTAAACAATTTTATTAGTACAAACTGCTTTAGAATGAAAATTTGGCTGTTTTATGAAAGCTAATCTAAATTGTTGGTGTAACTAACTCGTTATGTGATTTTTTGTACGTTTGACATTATCGACGTATGCGACTTTAAATCTTGATACTTTTTTGTTTTTTGAAAAACTTGACTTGATGACTCTTCCATTTTTTACTGAAAAAAAAGCTTTAAGTAGAAAATAGTGACAGAGCTGTTTGGACTTTTATAATAATTTATATTCTATTCCATTGTAGTTTATAGGATGTTCAGAGTATTTTCATAATAAATATAATATTTTGTTATTACCGCTGTTTTATTTGGAAAAAAGTTTGTCAGTACTACTTCAGGTAACAGGCAAGTAATGCGTTTCTAATTTTTTTTATTCAGTATGGTGCAAATAAAAAAAATACATTCATTATAGAAATAAAATTAACACTTTAATTACAAAAACAAAATTTAATTATTATAAACAAACTATTGAAAGTGATAAAAACAATTCTAAAAATGTGTAGGACGTGGTACAGGATATACGAGGATGGGATGAAAAGTTTCCGGCCTAACATAGAAAGCAAAACACAATAGTGACTGAATAAGAATTTATTTTTCTACATAGTCCCCTTGTAGGGTAATACATTTGACCCAACGATGTTCAAGCGATTTAATACCGTCACTGTAGTCTGATTTATCCAACTCGTTAAAATAGGCGTTTGTGGTTGCAATTACTTCTAAATCCGTGGACATTTTTTTGCCAGCAAGAAGTTTTTTTAGGTTTGGAAACAAAAGTCTGACGGGGCTAGGTCTGGCGAATACGGAGGATGGTTTAACATTTCAAAGCCTAGCTGATGAATTTTAGCCATTACAAGAACGGACTTGTGGCAAGGTGCATTGTCCTGATGAAACATAATTTTCTGTTTTGCCAAACCAGGGCGTTTTCACTTATATTGTGCTTAAGCTGGTGCAGTAAGTCGCTGTAGTACTCTGAATTTATTGTTCTTCCCTTTTCGAGATAATCTATTAGGAGTATCCCTTTAGCATCCCAAAAGACCGTTGCCATGACCTTTCCAGCAGACGGTACTGCCTTTACCTTCTTTGGAACTGGTTCGTCCTTTGCCGTCCACTGTTTGGACTGTTGTTTAGTTTTAGGGGTATAATGATAAACCCATGTTTCATCAACCGTAATAATCTACGCAGAAAGTTCCCTGGATCACGTCTAAACAGTGCCAAATTCTCCTCTGAAATGGTTAGCCGCGTGAGCTTCTGATCTGACGTGAGCAAACGCGGCACCCATCGGGCGGATAGCTTTCTCATACCTAAAACTTCACACAAAATATAGTGAACTCGCTCTTTTGATATGCCCACAGCCTCAGCTACCTCTTCCAATTTTAATCTGCGATCTTTTAGAATTAGTTTGTGAACGGTTTGCACTATTTCTTCAGAAGTTGCCGTTTTTAGCCTGCCAGAACTAGTACGACCACGTTTAAAGTCCGCTACCCAGATTTTAACTATGGTAAATGAAGGAGCAGATTCCCCTATTGTAGCATCTAGTTTAGCTTTTATTTCCGTCGGCGATAATCCTGTGACGAAGTCACTAAAATTCCCATTAATTTATTCCATAAATTAATTTCTAAAATTGCAAGACCCCCTGTAATTAATATTTCCATAGAATTACCGTTTTTAAACCTTTGCAAGGGCCCTCGTAGTTTAAAACTTTTCAATATCACAATAAATTAAATCTTGTCGTAAAATAGCAATTCTAGTAGGTTTATCAGTAAGCTGATCAATTAAGGTTTTTTTTTGCAAAACAACATATTTCAGAAAAGAAGGGACTACCGTCCCCACTCCGGCAAAAGTACGACTTTTGATAAAAGATGTTTTCGATGGGAGGGTCTCTCTTTTTTTTTCCTGTCCGTCGGTATTTGAATTAAAAAGTACTTTTACGAAGTGTGTGTGTGTGTGTGAATACCGAGTTAGTGAAAGCTTAATCAAGGTAAGCCTTTTATTTAAAATTCCGTCTAATAATTCTCCCAGCAACATTTATTTCCGTTTCTATTAATTACTTAAGAAATTCGACCAGTATTTTAGATTTCTTAGTGCCTGTCAGGGTAACAAATTTGATTTAGATCCGGGGCTGTAGTACCCTTCAACCATTTCCGCGTGAATCAGGGGTGATAGCGGTATTCGCTTGCTTCCCCGTCGAGAATCAGAGTTTTCTTTTTTTCGCTTTTGTAGAAGCTATGGATTACCAGATGTCTACATAAGAGAAATTTGAATCCGAATAAATAAAGTTGAAATCGTCAATATTCCCTAAAGTGTTGGTCGAATAATACCGTTTTAAGTCACCTGTATTGGGACTATTGTGTCTAGCTAAATAATAGTGCGGGGAGGATATTAACCGTCATTCTTATAAAGGCAACCGTCATTTTTTTTTCCTCTCAGGAGTGCAAAGTGATACCGTTCACTGCCGTTCATAAATTGTCTATAATTGATTACTGAGAATAAATTATTAACTTTTAATTTCTAAAAGGTATAGTTCAAATCATATTTAATTTTACTATTGTAGATTTTTGTCTTATGACTAAAACCGGTTATTTGCATTAGTAGGAAAGAATTTGTGCTAAGGGTGTTAGTGCCCACCGTTATATATTTTTTTAAAAGGAAATTATTATTTTTATTTTCTCATGGGTATAGCATAGGTCATAGTTAATTTTACCGTTATAGCACTTTTCTGTTAACACCGAGACCGTCTATTTTATCAACAACACATAAATTCTACATTTATTTTATTACCGCTATTAAATATTTATAATTACCGATTTCACCCTTGTGTCATTTGTTTTATTTATTTATTTTATTTTGTAAATATATTTTTAATTATAATTCCTGAGTTTAATTTTGAATTACTCCTTTACTTTTTCCGTTTTTAGGGCTTAGTTACTAATAGGTAAAAGTGCAGTGAAAAATTTTATTTATTCTATTACCCCAGTGTAGGTCAACTAAATAGTGAAGGTCTGACCGTTTTATTTATTTTTTTTTTTTGTTTGTACCTGGACTCCACTGAGTCTGCTGAGGGTGTACTCTAAGTGCACCCCAGGGCCGCAGAGTAGACTGCGTTACCAAAACTGACGCCTGAGCAACCCTTGTTCGAAGAACAGCTTAGCGCCACCCCAACCCCTTTTCTTTATTTTTAGAGACGAAGAAAAGGGTGTCACAAATGGAAATTGATATGGAAATATGTTATCACCGTTCTTATCTTGTTTTTTTCCATCTTTTAAAAGTGGCGCACTTTATAAGCTTTTAAAATACCCAGGACACAAACTACTTGACGCACTAATTTAAATTTTGAGAGTATACTGACGACAAGCAAGCCTACACAGACACGTTGGAACAGGAAAGCAAATCGGGCCTGCTATAGGTTAGGCCGGAAACTTTTCTCCCATCCTCGTAAGTAAAACAAAAAACAAACGAAAGAAATTGTCAAAATTAAAAACAGTATTGGCGAATTATTAACAAATAAATACGAAATGGCAAATGGGACGCGACGTAGTTTGAATTTGCCCGAATAAAGATAAGCGGCAAATTGATGAATATAATATATAATATAATAAATATAGCTCAAGAGATAAAAAAAGGTTTAAAAATTGATCGAGAGATAAAATAGTATCATAAGTTATTAAAATCATATTAAAAAATTACTCGAGAATTAAAAAATACTATTAAACATTTCTCGAGAGATAAAACATTGTTTAAAAATTGTTAGAAAGATAAAAAATGTTAATAAAAATTGCTCTAGAGATCAAATAGTGTTAGAAATTGTTAAAATTTTGCTCAAAAATTGCACGAGAGATCAAATATTGTTCAAAAATAGCTTGAAAGGTAAAAAACTGTTAAAAATTGCTCGAGTGATTAAATAGTGTTAAAAATTTTACAAAAAATTTTGTACATTGTTCGAGGGATAAAACATTGCTCGAGGGATAAAAAAAAGTTGTTAAAAATTGCTCGAGAGATAGAATACTGTTAGAAATTTATCGAGAGGTAAAATATTGTTTCAAAATACTTAGCTCAAGAGATAAAAAAGATTTAAAAACTGTTCGAGAGATAAAAGAGTATCAAAAGGTATTAAAATTTTATTCAAAAACTGCTCGAGAGATAAAATAATGTCAGAAATTTGTCGAGAGATAAAATATTGTTAAAATTGTTGTGTTCGTGTTCTCTATAAACCTTTTTTTGCTCTTTAATGACCATACTTCATAATTAGACAAATCTAGTAATTTTATAGAATCTAGTACATTTTTATGAAATCTGGTACATTTTTTAGATAAATCTGGTACATTACCAAAATATATTCTGGCAACACTGGTTGGCTCCAGTTTCAGCAGAGCTGGCGACCGTTGAACGTTTATTCCGACCGCCTAGGTTACAAAACATCGCCGAACTTGTGAATTTGTGAAATTTATTATGACGGGATACAAATTTGTAGATGTTGTACATCTGAAAATCGAGATGGGACAAAATTTTAATTTTTCTTTTGGTTTTGTCTGACTTTTTCGAGGATTTCAAATCTCTGTTTGCATTTTTAAGAGTATAAAAAATTCAGAGTCTTATAAATAATTTAATGGTGTACATTTTCGCAAATTGTTGGCAAGGATTCTATTTTACTCATCTCAAAAAGGTATGCGTTGGAAATTCCAGGCTTAGTTGACAAACTATCAAATAGAGAGATATAAATAGTTTTTCGAATTTGAAAATATAAAAGAAATTTTTCGCTGGGAGATTTTAAATTGCCAAACACCTTTTCTTCGGAGTCGTATGTTTTAAAATGCGTTAACAAGTTAGAATTGTTAAGTAAATTGCATTCTTCTGAGAAATTTACGCAAATTTCGCAAGAGTGGATATGTAATGATTTTTTGATTAAATAGCCACACATACATAGTTAAATGCATTTTGAGTGGTCACATTTAGCTCCCTGTAGTCACATTCAGAAATCGTTATTGCCCCAACTGATTGTTTTGAAATATATTTAATTTTCATTAGGCGGAGAACTTGTTTACCCAAGGGGGAAAACGAATCCTGGGATTCCTTTCCAGTGTGTGCCCCACTGCCACTAGTGCCCACAAGCCGCCACTGGTGGCCAGTCAAATATTCTACCGTAAAATTATTTGTAATTATATAATAAATATATCTCTTTTAGAAAAACTGAAAAATAAATTATCAGAACGATTTTTTTCACATTTAAAAATTAAAAGAAAGTTTCGAAAGAAAATAAAATAAAAATCACAAGAAACTGAACAAATAATTCTTAAAAATTGAAATGCGAGTAATTCTAAAATAACTGAAATACCTACCATAGTTGAATTAATTTTAAACGAAATAGATCCAATACAAATGTCATATCACAACTCAAGAAAGAAAATTATTCATTTCAAAGTAATTGCGTGTTGCTCCATTTGTATTTTTTAGGATTGACGCTATAAGAAAATCTTACATTAGTATATTCGACCGACAACACTCTACTTCAGAAAGCTCTCGTTAAATGACGAATTTTAGGGGCTTAGTTACCGAAATAACAGTTTTAAACCAAAATTCAAAATGTGCCATAAATCAAAAACATCTTTAAATATTTTTTCAAATTTAAACTGAAAAGATCTTGTCAAATACACGAACTATTAAAATATGACACGTACCTAGAGTACCTACTAGACCATTCTTTTTAGAACCATAAAAAGTCATTACTTTTTTAACTAAAAATGAACAGAATAAAAAAAGATTAAAAAATAACTGTAATAGAATGTTTGGCTTTGATTACCTATCAAAACAGTAATAAATGTTCTCAAAAATCTACATGTTGTATAATCATTATATACCTACAGAAAAATAAATAAATAATGTACCAACTGCTGTTTCCTTAGTGTCTAAAATGTCATTTGGTTCACGAGTTCTATAATAACAAATTATTGACGCATTAGGTAACTATTTAGTAATCAATTAATTTATTCAAAAGAAAAGAATAAAAGATATAAATTAAATAGGAAACTATCAATTATATACCAAAGATTATTTAAATTTAGACACGCGACAGCAAAAAGGTGGATATTGTTTCGATGCATTTAACATAGCGACACCTTGTAAGTAATAAATTTTTTTCTGCAACAATATCCCAGCCGCAACATGGACTGTATAATTTCGCTGTTTGTCCCACTTTTAATATTTTTATTGAGGCTTGATTTGTATATATCGTGACCGCATATTAATTTCCAGAATGTCGCGTCTACACAGAACGATTTAGAGCTCCGAGAAAAAAAACTAAAAGTCGTTCTAAACGACTGTTCTTCGTGTTTATCGGGGTCAGCTTTAATTCAATAACGATATTCTTCTAGGTTATTTACATTTATCTAATGGTGTTTAACGTTTAAAAACAATCAATAAAACTATATAAAGCAAAAAGACTAAACAATGGACCAGGATATTCATAGTATTGTTTCAACAAGAAACTACATAAAAAAAATTATTAAAATGATACACGGTTGTGGATTATATTTCATACCTTAGATAAAAGAAACAACAGATGAATCATTTCATTTATAAAGTACCATTTGTTTGGTCCCAACACTGATCTGAAAAAGAGAAAGAAGATATTTTATGCGGATTGAAAAAAGACAAACTGTAAGCCTAGATCTCGTCTGACAAAGCTGCTGTTATCGCAACTAAAAGTCTGTCGATACCAGTGATTAAATATTAAATATTAAATATTTTTGTGTGAAAAAGATTTAAATTGCAGTAAATACTAAGGTAAATATATAAAAATAAATCATGAAATATTAACTTATATGGTGTGCAATAAACATAATGGTTTAAACTTTAAAAACTATTTGGTTTGTAGCAAGAGTATGTAGCTGAGTGGAAAGTAGGTAAAAAACACTATTTTTATTTTTTTTTAAGAATAATACAATATTTATTACATAGAAAGATGTTAAAATAAAATACAATAAATAAAATAAAAACAAGGTAAATAAATAAAGATTTATTTTAAACAAATTTATCCAATTTTGTAGTTAAATTCAAGAGTTTTACAAATGCGTAATAATGAGAGTATTTTAATTCAAAATTTAGATTTTTAAGACTAATA
Source organism: Psylliodes chrysocephalus (assembly GCA_927349885.1). Taxonomy (NCBI): domain Eukaryota; kingdom Metazoa; phylum Arthropoda; class Insecta; order Coleoptera; family Chrysomelidae; genus Psylliodes; species Psylliodes chrysocephalus. Next base: position 4,742,187 of record OV651821.1, on the reverse strand, counting down.
AATTTATAAAAGTTAATAAATCAATAAATTTACCATATTTAAGGTGGGGATTTTAAATAGAACGTTAATTAAAGCAGAGCTGGCGATAAGAATTTTGTAAAATCCGAAAAAACTTCGTTTTTATTTAATCAGAAAATATTCGTTTCTAAACAATACTACTTTTGTATTTATACTTCAAAATACTCCGAGCATAACACTATTTTTTGGATGCCTTAATTTTTACCAAGCTCTACAAGTGATAGCCGAATATTTCTTATATGCCCATCAGTGTTTCCATTAATAACAATTTTTGCAAAATTAATAAGAAATATTAAAGGAAATAAATAATAGTAAAACAAAGGTAGATAATACATGTGATATTAAGGCAAAAATCTTTAAATCTACACCACTGAACGATGCAATACATATACCTAACCTTACTTACTTACGAAAAGACACTTCAGCACTCACATAATCCAGTTTTTTTTTGTACAAAATGCACTTGGGAACCTTGTTGTTAGCTATACACTAAAACTATAAGCCGAAATATTTCCAAAAAGTCTAAAAATCAACAAAACCAGTAGATATACAAAGTTAGCACGGCCTCACTTGTACCAAAAGTCGCCGCGAGATGGCGCCACCTGTCTGAACTGAGAATTGATACTTGGATAAGTGATTTGCGACTCGACTAAGCCATCCAATATGTCGGGCATTGTTATCGTGACGTAACGTTAATTGAAGCCCTTGTTGTAAAAAGGATGCAAGGCACAATTTGTTGTGAAATTACCGTTTTAGTTTAAAACATCTATTAATAAGGATACTAGTTGCATACAAATAATTGTACCTCTATTTCGAATTAGAGGCACTATTTTTAGTAATATTTATATTTAAATAATTTTTTTAAATTGTATTTGACAGACTTAAAACTCCATTTTCTTAATACTTACAATGTGGCATGTATCCTTATTAAGCCAAGGTATTCAATTCTTAAAAATCATATGCAGCGGCATGCCAAAAGGACCTAAAACTTATGAGTGAAGGGTCTATTGACTCGGGACACCTTGGATGTTGAGAAATTAAGCCAGCGAAGATGAAGAGTAAAATCATGAGCAGTGACAGGCTAAAAGGACCTAAAACTTATATCTCTGTTATTACTAGTCCGATTGGAATGAGGAAAACGGTGGAGTGTGGGGAATTAAATCCCTATTAACGCTGGAGAGAAAAATCATGCGCATTGAAAGGCCAAAAGGACCAAAAACTTATATCTGTGTTTTTATTAGTCCGACTGGAATGAGGAAAACGTGGGAGTGTGGGGAATTAAATCTCTATTAACGATGAAGAGAAAAATCATGCGCAGTGACAGACCAAAATAACTTAAAACTTGTATCTCAGTTATTCTTGGTCCGATTGGAATGGGGAAAATGGGGGAGCGTGGGGAATTACTTGTAGATTAACGCTGCAAATAATATTTTGTCAAAGGGGCAGTATCAAGGATATTTACATCGTTTCAAACGATATGGAACAATCTACTGTATGGCAACGTCGCAAACTATCGATCGATAAAATACTATACGTGACGTGTAGTGTGAATGAAATAAGGTTATTTTCAATTGCGGTGGTGTCACGCTTTTAAAATCCATGCATTTATTTGCCATAGTTTAACTTAGTATTTGCAAAGTTGTTATTTAGAAGGCGTATGTATGTAAAAAAGATAGGTACAAAGATGCCCTGCATAATAGTCTAAAAATAGGTGCTGCTAAAATATCAAATGTGCTGAAAGCAGTTAAAATAACTTAATGTACTTTGTACACATTTTATACGTTGTTTGTTTTGTTACAAGTCATTTTATTTACAGACTTCGGGAAATATTACGTCAACTCTGCACGCAATGTGTCGAAGTGGGAAACACTGCACTAGGTACGAAAATGAATTGGTGGGGACGCTTAATGTGTCGCAATATATCTCGAAACTATTCTAATTAATAAAACTTGTTGCTATTAGTGAGTTATAGGTAAAAACTATTTTTAAATATGAAAGGGATAAACTGCACAGCCTGGCAACAGTGCACCAGGCAACGCATGTCGGTTCTTTTACGAAATCGCTACGCGCTACGTTTCTTTGCAATATATGACCAGGTTTAAAGGTAAATAAATGTATCTGTTGTTTCTATAATCTAAGTTTCATACTAAGATATTTTTAGAAAGAAGAAACACTGTTGTTCAGGAATAATTATCAATATATCTAGTTGATGCATATCAGATACATTTTATAAATGAGCATTTTTCAAAGCTGCCACCTGTTATTAGAGACATCCTCACTGAAATAAAATCGTCTTTTTTTAGGCGTTTTCTATTATTTAACAAAATTATGAACTGATGATGGATCACGTGACCAATAAATGGCCGACTGCTGCAATCATGATTTTTATCTGATGAAAATTATTTGAGAACGACTGACATTTGTGATTTTACAATCTTAACTGTCAAACTGTCTTTATTTAATAGGTCTATTCCAACACGCCCGAAAACCGTAATATTACCGTACATAATCATGCGCTGTACACAATTTTTGGCTAGAGCGCACGATTTGTACGGTAATATTACGGTTTTCGCGCGTATTGGAACAAACCTAATGATAACAAACAATTGAAAGACTTTTTGATAAGCATAAAAACTAAAGACAAGTACCTACGGGCAATACAATAATTGAAAAAATATGTACCTGTCTTCATTTGCTAGCTTAAAGGTTGGTTTAAAAAACCCAGTAAGTTTCTTCATTCATATTATTAGGGATTTTAAGTAAACTTTTTCTATTTCCTTATCTGTTTAATATTAATCAATCATTTAAGGTTATGTCACGTAATCCATCAGTGCATCAACATAATCGAATTGATGAATCTGGTGACAGCCATCTGAGAATTAGGTTAAATTTTAGAATATGGTGTATGACTCATCTAAAAAATTTTGATGGATAAAAGAACAGTTTTAATGAAATCTAGATGGCATCGATTTATATTAGAAAACGCCTTTTTAATTGATCCTTGTTTATCGGAAATAAATACTACAGCAGGACTGTAGAGAAGGTGTCTAAACAGAGGCAAGTTGATTTCTTGTAAACGCCGAGTAGTATCAAAAATATCGAATGATAAATAGGTACGCATTGTTTACATTGAATTTGTCCGCAATATTTTGCTGACAGTACGTTCTTCCTATGTTGTCAGATTTCTTCCATGAAATATCCTGCATTAAATTTTTATTAAAAAAATTACTCTTCCCTTTAATATTATCTATTAAAAAAAGAAAAATAAACTATTAAAAGCATAGATATGTGTTTTTATCACAGTTTTACAATCACTTAAAAACTCCAAAGTATCTATCTAGTGAGCCTAGTCTATTAGTTGTTTACCGTGAAAATATAAGTACGACTTTGACAATCAAGATTTCTTAAAAAAAATTTGTGAGGCAGAACTTTTTAAGCATATACCTGCAGCTATTTTTAAAATAACTATTGTGTCATTTCAGTTTCATAAAATACTAAGAATTTTAACTAGTTTGAAATATGACTAATATAAAATGTTACAAGCATGCGACTAATGATGTGTAATAGTATTCGTTGTAGCATAAACCATGCGAAAGTAAAATAAAATAGGTAATAATTTTATAGAGGGTGTCTTTAAGTAGTTAACCTTTCTTACATTATTTAGCTAGTGCCGAAAATATTCCTGAAGGTTAAAATATGTTTTCGGTATGTCTAGCTCCTAGCCCACTGCATTGCATGTAGAATGTGAAGTTAATCAGTTCGAACTTCAAGGTTCCTTTCCAAACCGATCGCGATCGTTGGCAATCAAAATCTTTGCGCGCGGAGTTTGAGCTATGAGCTTTCGATTTCACACGTTCCATACTTTTTATTAACCCAGCGAATATCCGAGCGAAATTACCAGGATCTCTCACTATATTTGGAGAAATTTAACTATACCCATCCAGTTTCGGGTATTACATTAACCGATTATTAATTCTAAGGTTATCTTGAATTTTAATTAACAGTGCTGGTCCTAAAGTGGTGCTGGGAAATAGTAACAATGCCTACAGGATTGAGTATTAGAGTACTAGCAGTCCATAATCTACACAGAATACGAGGCTAATAGTCTAAATTGTCAAAGCTAAACAAACCAATAAAAAATTTAAGGTTTTGTAGTTAACTGCACATGCAATCCAAATCATGTGATTTTAATAAATGGTGGACGATTGGCCAAAAACAACAAAAGTAAGTGATTTATGACAGCAAAGTTTTTAGTGTGATAATTATAGTCAGTTATGTGTATAATTGTTTTCGAGTTTTTAGATTTATTTTTGGAGTGTTTGGTTGTAAAATGGCAATAAATATTTATTAAAAATATACAAGGTGTACTAATGAAGACCTCCCCTAGATCCTCAGAAATAAAGGAGTTTTTCAAAATTTAAAAAAACACGTAACGTTTTATTTGCAAGGAGATGAATTGTGATATAAGATTTATACCCAGAAATCCAACTTCCAAGAGCCAGGCGCTACCCCGTTTTTTCAATTGAAATTATGGTCAAGTAACACATCATTTGCAAGTTATTTTTTTCTCCATACAATCCTATTTTTTTTATTTCATAAAAAAAAGAAGAAATAAATAGACATAAATTTCGTTATTGAAGTAAGACTAATCCTCATTTATTTATGGAGACGCGTACACAAACGTCTCAAAAATTTAATGTTTGAGTTAGCATTTTAGGGAACCACATTATAGGACCATTATTTTTTGATGAAAAACTCAATAGAATAATTTATTTTTAATTTGTTAGGAGACATCATTGACCCCATGATTACAGACATAGGAATATGATTATAAACTTTTAGAGAAAGTACTAATTTTCCTACTGATTGGCATTCGTCAATGACGGTAGTGGCATCGTGAGGCAGAAGATCGTTTCAAAAATATAGCAGTTTAAAAAAATCTGTATTTTTTATTAAAGTATTGCACCAAATGTAGCTTTTTGTTGGCGTAAAGCACGATTTGATTCACTATTTAATTAAGTCGTAAAATAATGTACCTTTTGTTGTCTAAAATGTGATTTGCTTCATTAATTCTATAAGCATTAAACATCCCTATCATGAGAGATATATAAAAGATAGGTGGATGAAAATGAGGTTATCGATTTTCTGTTATTTTCTGCATTCAATTGCAATTTTATATAATTTTCTGTAATTTTCTGTAATTTTCTGTAATTTTCTGTAATTTTCTGTAATTTTCTGTAATTTTCTGTAATTTTCTGTAATTTTCTGTAATTTTCTGTAATTTTCTGTAATTTTCTGTAATTTTCTGTAATTTTCTGTAATTTTCTGCAATTTTCTGTAATTTTCTGTAATTTTCTGTAATTTTCTGTAATTTTCTGTAATTTTCTGTAATTTTCTGTAATTTTCTGTAATTTTCTGTAATTTTCTATAATTTTCTGTAATTTTCTGTAATTTTCTGTAATTTTCTGTAATTTTCTGTAATTTTCTGTAATTTTCTGTAATTTTCTGTAATTTTCTGTAATTTTCTGTAATTTTCTGTAATTTTCTGTAATTTTCTGTAATTTTCTGTAATTTTCTGTAATTTTCTGTTATTTTTTCTGTAATTTTCTGTAATTTTCTGTAATTTTCTGTTATTTTTCTGTAATTTTCTGTAATTTTCTGTAATTTTCTGTAATTTTCTGTAATTTTCTGTAATTTTCTGTAATTTTCTGTAATTTTCTGTAATTTTCTGTTATTTTTCTGTAATTTTCTGTAATTTTCTGTAATTTTCTGTAATTTTCTGTAATTTTCTGTAATTTTCTGTAATTTTCTGTAATTTTCTGTAATTTTCTGTAATTTTCTGTAATTTTCTGTAATTTTCTGTAATTTTCTGTAATTTTCTGTAATTTTCTGTAATTTTCTGTAATTTTCTGTAATTTTCTGTAATTTTCTGTAATTTTCTGTAATTTTCTGTAATTTTCTGTAATTTTCTGTAATTTTCTGTAATTTTCTGTAATTTTCTGTAATTTTCTGTAATTTTCTGTAATTTTCTATAATTTTCTGTAATTTTCTGTAATTTTCTGTAATTTTCTGTAATTTTCTGTAATTTTCTGTAATTTTCTGTAATTTTCTGTAATTTTCTGTAATTTTCTATAATTTCCTGTAATCTTCTGTAATTTTCTGGAATTTTTCGAGGTTTTTGGCATGATCAGACAATTTTGAATTGTCAAAGGAGTTGACTGATTAAAAAAAAAACGATTAATGAATATTTAAAACGAGATTTGTTAAAAGGTTTGAAGTTAAATAAAATAAAGATTATAAATAAAGGACACAGTAAAATTTCAAAGATTTGAAGAGGAGCTGAAGATAAAAAATTCAGAAAAGGAGTATTTTGGAAAAAAGTAAAAGAGGCAGAGGTATAGCAATAGATAAAGGTAATGGAGAGATAATTATATAGTCGTGCAAAATTTAGAAAAGGGTGCGTCAGTAGGAAAACGAGAAAACTGAAGAAAAAGAGTGAATATATGTGAATAAGAAGGCAAAAGAGAGGTAAACAGAAAGATCGACGAAATTAGAAAAGGTGTACAAGCTAAAAGACGAGAAAACTTAAATTTCTATTATTTTGTAACATGTTTAAAATTTCTCAAAAATTGAATTCACCCAAATATTTAGAAATTTGACAATCTTAAGAAATAGAGAAAAAATTACAATGATTAGAAAAAAAAATTATTGACTTAACCTGGTATTTATTTGCACCCTACAGTAGAGACGTGATAGCATGTCCAGATTCTAAATAGAGTGCTTCGATTTATTTAGGTATAAAGGTCATGGCACGCTTGAACGTTTCTATCGTAAGTAGTTTTTGGGATTTTATGAATAACTTTTTCCGAAAAACTATACAAATTGCCAATCTAATGGTAGGTTATTAGAAAGTTACGTAGAATAGCAGTAGAATTTGCATTGTAGGTGGTAGGTTTACTGTTCTTGAAAATTAATTTGATTTTCTCTAAATATGATAAATATACTTCCAAGAAGTACAGAGATGACTCAATAAAACTTTTACAGATTTTGATATTGTAAGTAATTTTAAGTAGGTATATATGTCATTGGGATATGTCATAGACTCAGGTTCTGTCAAAGTTGATCATGCTCATAAATTTTAATGAACGTTTATTAGCTCGTTATAAATAATACTATATACAGTCTGTTCGCTATACTTACGCGGGTTTCGGATTAACAAAATTATGCAAATTAGTCATTGACAACCAGTTCCAATAAGCCTCTTCCCAAGAAATTAGGTAAAATTGCCATAATGGTCAGATTTAAATTAAAATAACATTAGGGAACTTGTCAATGACTAATTTGCATAATTTTGTTAATCTGAAACCCGCGTAAGTAGAGCGAATAGACTGTAGTTATAACACTTCCTTTCATTTTGAGATATTTTTAAAGTCCGATCCTGTACCTGGACATTACAGACACTTTTCGATTACAATTATTTTTACTGTGAATTTAACCTGTAAACTTTTGAAGATTAAATCTCCTCTTTATTATTACTGTAATCAAACCTTTTGAAAGGAAATTTTTGTACATGAAATCAAAAACTGATGAACGGTACATATATTTTTTAACGAAAGTGATTTTTCAGAAATAAGAAACCACCTGTTTGAACAGGCAGGGCCGCCGAGTGCCAGGCCGGGCCCCAGAACAATTCTCCAGATCGGTCTCCGTGACAATTTTAAAAAAATGTCTACTTCTCTTTACTTAAATTTCTCTAAAAAAAAGGTCTCCAAGCAAAAACTTCCCCCTCTTGTCTTGTGCCGAACTTCTGAAAGAAAAAAAATCCTCGCCACGGTTGCCGGGCCCCCCTTATACCGCTGTTGGGCCCCTATTTGAGCCCGGGCCCCGGGAATTAGTCCCGGCTGCCCCCCCCCTCTTGTCGGCCCTGTAAACAGGTAATGATGTATTTCAAGATTTCTATGTCGATTTTATTTTGAGGTTAGTTAAATGTCGATGTCAAAGAACTGATTTCATAAATTATGTTGTCTTGAGTAGGTAGGTAATAGCAGAGACAATCCAGCGAGACGTGTAACTCAATGTATTTTTTTTGTTCGGTAAAAGTTATTTGGGCGATTGTAACCACAACCAGTCTATGATGGCGCCACTAGTAAATAGCGGGAAAATTAAAAATGCTTTAGGGCGGGAAATTCAAACATGGATTCAGAAATAAAGTTTTTCTATACAAATTTACAGGAGAAACAAAAACTATTGTTTCACTGTATATTAAAAAAATATAAAATCTTCCAATAACATCAAATTTTTTATCACATAAATAATCATTTTAATAAAGGAAGTTTTAATCAGTTTAATATAAACAGTGAACATAGTTTTTATTACTCTTGTAAATTTCGCTAAAAAAAAACTTGAAAATTCTATTGATTATTAAATATTTAAACTTGGAAAAATAATACACCAAACTCTTTTTCTATAAATTATATTTTTGTAAGGTACAGAAAAACTAACTACAATTGCTTCGTTTAGAAAGTACCTCGTATCATTTTGTGACAAATTACAAAGAAAGTAACAGTTGTTATATATTCATAATATATTTAAAAACTAATGTAACAAATATTTTATAAAGTATAGTATCGATACCTTTTTGCCAGACTATCATAAGTGCCATTTGAACAAATGTCACTTATGTTAGTCTGGCAAAAAGGTATGGATATGTTATGACTGTTTATTTTAATAGAAACCATGGAAACGAAACACACATACACTCAACACAAATGTATAAGGCCCGAGTCAAGTAAGTTCCCATCCTGTAAACTGGATTGAAACCTGCTAGACCCCTGCTAACTCCTCTTATAGTAATCAAGATCAATATATTTATATGCCATGCCTTCTAAAAGGGAATGAAGGATGACATACTATCATCATTTAAACAGGACGTTGCTGAAGGCTTACCCCTGTTATTTCGTTTGTTTGTGTATCTTGTGTGTGTGCATTCCTGTTGTGTCCCCAGTCATGTAAAAGTTTTCCTAAGGCTTGTTTTGGTTCTTTCACGAACTGATTCAGAATTAGTGAATTACACTCGTTCAGCTCAATAGCTTGAATATTATCGCGACGTATTTTTGAAAAATTAATTCCTCAACTTTATTTGAGAACTGGAATTGATGGTTCTGTTTGAACCAAAACAAACCCAAAGTCTCCTAATTTGGTTACTAGGTGGACCTTCTCCAACTAGTAGTCTAATCTGTTCGGAAGCAGGAGGTACTTTTCAAACACAGCAAATAATATTATTAATAATAAACACTATTTAAAGATAAATACATTTTTGTAATTTTTTTGTCATTGCCCCTTACCTTTCTCTTACACCACCAGGGTATACCTATTTTCCATATTCCCTTAATTATAGATTACCGTACAATGTTCGAATGAATATAACATTTTACTCATGAAAAATCTAATTTCATATTTAACTCTTTTTCAATTTCATTTGAAACAATAATTGGTACCTATATTACAATTTATTATCAAAGAAAATGTCTAATAAAGTTATAGCAAATCCTACTTAAACTACTGGTTGTTTTGCAGGATAAATTAACTTTTCTTGAGATTGATCTCTCTATAAAATCCAAAACCGACCTGATGTCCCCAAATTTATTTTCCAATGCATCCGGATTTAAAATTCTGCCCTTTTGTGATTCAATTTTTTTTTCTTCCTTTAGAGTGGCTGTTAGAGGTAGGTGTATGTAAGAAATAGCTAATCTCTAATCATTTCAAAAGTCCTTTGCCAATACTACATGTGCAGATTTTTTACTCAGCATACATTTCTAGTAGATAGGAACTTTGTGCTGCCATTAAAGCTGTCCAGACTTCATCTACCTACTTAATGAACACAAGTAGCTGTAACAATAGATCTCTGTTCCAATTCACCTAAAATAATTATAGTCATTGTGTAATATATTATTAAACACACACATTATACAGTGGTTTTCTTAATAAATTGGAAATTACTTACCTCTAGAAAGAAATGTGTACAAAAACGCGAGTTTGGTTCCAGAAATTGCTTCATGCAAAAATAAACATTCCCCCCCAAAGAAAATTAATTAAACAACAAAATCAGACTAAAAGAAATATACGGGGCCCAAATTAAATTAATTTTAATAAAATGCACATGTTCATAACAACATTCATAACATTGTCAGTTGTCAGTTTTAATACTTTTAATCGATATTTCGACGTCAAAAAACCAGCAACACCAGCGCCCTCTGAAAATGGTGTTAGTTTTATTGGAGAGAGATAGACATATATAAAGATCAATGTAAAAGAAAAAGAGGGTCATATATGTAATTTAAATGGACCACCGAACATATTTTCCTATTAAGTTACACGTCTCTGTTGTCTCTGGTTATAGATACAATAATAAACATTACGAGACGGATAGAAGACATCTGTTTTCTACAATATTGAATAATTGTACGTATATTGTATAACACAATTTTTCTATATTACAATTAACATTATACAGGGTGATTTATAACATCAGACGCAATGACGATATCATACATTTTATTTGTAATATTTTAAATCTTAAATCTATAATAACATTTCTACAACATAAATACATTCGTACTGTATAAATATACATTGAAATCTGTATAAGCTGAATAAATTTGAGACGTTGCTAATTAATACCTTTTTGAATCACGCACTTTAAAGTTTTTCATCGCGTTCGTTATTTTTAAAATATCGATTGCTTTATTGTGTGTTTATGACCTAAGTTCTCTCAACTTTCTTCGTTCAACGGCACGAACTAACTAATTAATTCATATTTGCAAATATGTTAAAATTAATTGAGAACTATGTTTTTTAGTTATTTTGGAACTTGAATGTTTATACAAACTTTATTCCAAAAAATATTGCTGACATTCATCTTCAATGCTATATACCGATACCATGAATTCGGTACCTCTGTTCTATATCTTTCATCTAATTTCTTTTCTTCTGGCCAATTATGTGGTTTTCTTCATTTGTTTGCTCAATTTTATATATTTTTCAGAACATTTTCCTGTCCTCAGTCTCAATGATTTCCGCAGTATTAAATTTACTGCTATGAATAAAAAACATCAATTATTATACCCTTTCATTAAAAAAAGAAGTTGGGGGTGTTTCTAACCCCCCAGATAATTAAAAAAATAAACAAATCTTGTAAAAAATAAAATAAAAATTAACGTATTTAAGAAATTTTTCGACTAACTTGTATTTATTAAGTTACATAATATTTTTCAGTTAGACTTTCCACTCTGTAGAATTTAAAGTGTCCTTTTAATATTTAAGTATTAAATTTACTGCTATGAATAAAAAACATCAATTATTATACCCTTTCATTAAAAAAAGAAGTTGGGGGTGTTTCTAACCCCCCAGATAATTAAAAAAATAAACAAATCTTGTAAAAAATAAAATAAAAATTAACGTATTTAAGAAATGTTTCGACTAACTTGTATTTATTAAGTTACATAATATTTTTCAGTTAGACTTTCCACTCTGTAGAATTTAAAGTGTCCTTTTAATATTTAAGTATTAAATTTACTGCTATGAATAAAAAACATCAATTATTATACCCTTTCATTAAAAAAAGAAGTTGGGGGTGTTTCTAACCCCCCAGATAATTAAAAAAATAAACAAATCTTGTAAAAAATAAAATAAAAATTAACGTATTTAAGAAATTTTTCGACTAACTTGTATTTATTAAGTTACATAATATTTTTCAGTTAGACTTTCCACTCTGTAGAATTTAAAGTGTCCTTTTAATATTTAAGTATTAAATTTACTGCTATGAATAAAAAACATCAATTATTATACCCTTTCATTAAAAAAAGAAGTTGGGGGTGTTTCTAACCCCCCAGATAATTAAAAAAATAAACAAATCTTGTAAAAAATAAAATAAAAATTAACGTATTTAAGAAATTTTTCGACTAACTTGTATTTATTAAGTTACATAATATTTTTCAGTTAGACTTTCCACTCTGTAGAATTTAAAGTGTCCTTTTAATATTTAAGTATTAAATTTACTGCTATGAATAAAAAACATCAATTATTATACCCTTTCATTAAAAAAAGAAGTTGGGGGTGTTTCTAACCCCCCAGATAATTAAAAAAATAAACAAATCTTGTAAAAAATAAAATAAAAATTAACGTATTTAAGAAATGTTTCGACTAACTTGTATTTATTAAGTTACATAATATTTTTCAGTTAGACTTTCCACTCTGTAGAATTTAAAGTGTCCTTTTAATATTTAAGTATTAAATTTACTGCTATGAATAAAAAACATCAATTATTATACCCTTTCATTAAAAAAAGAAGTTGGGGGTGTTTCTAACCCCCCAGATAATTAAAAAAATAAACAAATCTTGTAAAAAATAAAATAAAAATTAACGTATTTAAGAAATTTTTCGACTAACTTGTATTTATTAAGTTACATAATATTTTTCAGTTAGACTTTCCACTCTGTAGAATTTAAAGTGTCCTTTTAATATTTAAGTATTAAATTTACTGCTATGAATAAAAAACATCAATTATTATACCCTTTCATTAAAAAAAGAAGTTGGGGGTGTTTCTAACCCCCCAGATAATTAAAAAAATAAACAAATCTTGTAAAAAATAAAATAAAAATTAACGTATTTAAGAAATTTTTCGACTAACTTGTATTTATTAAGTTACATAATATTTTTCAGTTAGACTTTCCACTCTGTAGAATTTAAAGTGTCCTTTTAATATTTAAGTATTAAATTTACTGCTATGAATAAAAAACATCAATTATTATACCCTTTCATTAAAAAAAGAAGTTGGGGGTGTTTCTAACCCCCCAGATAATTACAAAAATAAACAAATCTTGTAAAAAAATAAAATAAAAATTAACGTATTTAAGAAATGTTTCGACTAACTTGTATTTATTAAGTTACATAATATTTTTCAGTTAGACTTTCCACTCTGTAGAATTTAAAGTGTCCTTTTAATATTTAAGTATTAAATTTACTGCTATGAATAAAAAACATCAATTATTATACCCTTTCATTAAAAAAAGAAGTTGGGGGTGTTTCTAACCCCCAGATAATTAAAAAAATAAACAAATCTTGTAAAAAATAAAATAAAAATTAACGTATTTAAGAAATTTTTCGACTAACTTGTATTTATTAAGTTACATAATATTTTTCAGTTAGACTTTCCACTCTGTAGAATTTAAAGTGTCCTTTTAATATTTAAGTATTAAATTTACTGCTATGAATAAAAAACATCAATTATTATACCCTTTCATTAAAAAAAGAAGTTGGGGCTGTTTCTAACCCCCCAGATAATTAAAAAAATAAACAAATCTTGTAAAAAATAAAATAAAAATTAACGTATTTAAGAAATTTTTCGACTAACTTGTATTTATTAAGTTACATAATATTTTTCAGTTAGACTTTCCACTCTGTAGAATTTAAAGTGTCCTTTTAATATTTAAGTATTAAATTTACTGCTATGAATAAAAAACATCAATTATTATACCCTTTCATTAAAAAAAGAAGTTGGGGGTGTTTCTAACCCCCCAGATAATTAAAAAAATAAACAAATCTTGTAAAAAATAAAATAAAAATTAACGTATTTAAGAAATTTTTCGACTAACTTGTATTTATTAAGTTACATAATATTTTTCAGTTAGACTTTCCACTCTGTAGAATTTAAAGTGTCCTTTTAATATTTAAGTATTAAATTTACTGCTATGAATAAAAAACATCAATTATTATACCCTTTCATTAAAAAAAGAAGTTGGGGGTGTTTCTAACCCCCCAGATAATTACAAAAATAAACAAATCTTGTAAAAAAATAAAATAAAAATTAACGTATTTAAGAAATGTTTCGACTAACTTGTATTTATTAAGTTACATAATATTTTTCAGTTAGACTTTCCACTCTGTAGAATTTAAAGTGTCCTTTTAATATTTAAGTATTAAATTTACTGCTATGAATAAAAAACATCAATTATTATACCCTTTCATTAAAAAAAGAAGTTGGGGGTGTTTCTAACCCCCCAGATAATTAAAAAAATAAACAAATCTTGTAAAAAATAAAATAAAAATTAACGTATTTAAGAAATTTTTCGACTAACTTGTATTTATTAAGTTACATAATATTTTTCAGTTAGACTTTCCACTCTGTAGAATTTAAAGTGTCCTTTTAATATTTAAGTATTAAATTTACTGCTATGAATAAAAAACATCAATTATTATACCCTTTCATTAAAAAAAGAAGTTGGGGGTGTTTCTAACCCCCCAGATAATTAAAAAAATAAACAAATCTTGTAAAAAATAAAATAAAAATTAACGTATTTAAGAAATTTTTCGACTAACTTGTATTTATTAAGTTACATAATATTTTTCAGTTAGACTTTCCACTCTGTAGAATTTAAAGTGTCCTTTTAATATTTAAGTATTAAATTTACTGCTATGAATAAAAAACATCAATTATTATACCCTTTCATTAAAAAAAGAAGTTGGGGGTGTTTCTAACCCCCCAGATAATTAAAAAAATAAACAAATCTTGTAAAAAATAAAATAAAAATTAACGTATTTAAGAAATTTTTCGACTAACTTGTATTTATTAAGTTACATAATATTTTTCAGTTAGACTTTCCACTCTGTAGAATTTAAAGTGTCCTTTTAATATTTAAGTATTAAATTTACTGCTATGAATAAAAAACATCAATTATTATACCCTTTCATTAAAAAAAGAAGTTGGGGGTGTTTCTAACCCCCCAGATAATTACAAAAATAAACAAATCTTGTAAAAAAATAAAATAAAAATTAACGTATTTAAGAAATGTTTCGACTAACTTGTATTTATTAAGTTACATAATATTTTTCAGTTAGACTTTCCACTCTGTAGAATTTAAAGTGTCCTTTTAATATTTAAGTATTAAATTTACTGCTATGAATAAAAAACATCAATTATTATACCCTTTCATTAAAAAAAGAAGTTGGGGGTGTTTCTAACCCCCCAGATAATTAAAAAAATAAACAAATCTTGTAAAAAATAAAATAAAAATTAACGTATTTAAGAAATTTTTCGACTAACTTGTATTTATTAAGTTACATAATATTTTTCAGTTAGACTTTCCACTCTGTAGAATTTAAAGTGTCCTTTTAATATTTAAGTATTAAATTTACTGCTATGAATAAAAAACATCAATTATTATACCCTTTCATTAAAAAAAGAAGTTGGGGGTGTTTCTAACCCCCCAGATAATTACAAAAATAAACAAATCTTGTAAAAAAATAAAATAAAAATTAACGTATTTAAGAAATGTTTCGACTAACTTGTATTTATTAAGTTACATAATATTTTTCAGTTAGACTTTCCACTCTGTAGAATTTAAAGTGTCCTTTTAATATTTAAGTATTAAATTTACTGCTATGAATAAAAAACATCAATTATTATACCCTTTCATTAAAAAAAGAAGTTGGGGGTGTTTCTAACCCCCCAGATAATTAAAAAAATAAACAAATCTTGTAAAAAATAAAATAAAAATTAACGTATTTAAGAAATTTTTCGACTAACTTGTATTTATTAAGTTACATAATATTTTTCAGTTAGACTTTCCACTCTGTAGAATTTAAAGTGTCCTTTTAATATTTAAGTATTAAATTTACTGCTATGAATAAAAAACATCAATTATTATACCCTTTCATTAAAAAAAGAAGTTGGGGCTGTTTCTAACCCCCCAGATAATTAAAAAAATAAACAAATCTTGTAAAAAAATAAAATAAAAATTGACGTATTTAAGAAATTTTTCGACTAACTTGTATTTATTAAGTTACATAATATTTTTCAGTTAGACTTTCCACTCTGTAGAATTTAAAGTGTCCTTTTAATATTTAAGTATTAAATTTACTGCTATGAATAAAAAACATCAATTATTATACCCTTTCATTAAAAAAAGAAGTTGGGGCTGTTTCTAACCCCCCAGATAATTAAAAAAATAAACAAATCTTGTAAAAAAATAAAATAAAAATTAACGTATTTAAGAAATTTTTCGACTAACTTGTATTTATTAAGTTACATAATATTTTTCAGTTAGACTTTCCACTCTGTAGAATTTAAAGTGTCCTTTTAATATTTAAGTATTAAATTTACTGCTATGAATAAAAAACATCAATTATTATACCCTTTCATTAAAAAAAGAAGTTGGGGCTGTTTCTAACCCCCCAGATAATTAAAAAAATAAACAAATCTTGTAAAAAAATAAAATAAAAATTAACGTATTTAAGAAATTTTTCGACTAACTTGTATTTATTAAGTTACATAATATTTTTCAGTTAGACTTTCCACTCTGTAGAATTTAAAGTGTCCTTTTAATATTGGAGCCTTCTTTAATTTGATTATAAAACTGGCCCTTAGTCATCCAAGTGAAAATGCCAAAAATCACATACTGACCTCGTCTACATTTTTTTGGCAAATACGTATCTACACGATTTTACAAATATAGCCAATGCCAAATAGCTTGTAGATATTTGCATTTTCGTTCAGTTTCGTGGATATTTTCGATCTTTTTTGCGATACGGTGTATCAGATTAGGGCACACTTTATTTATTTGTAACACGTTTGTAATGTTTATATTAATCCAAGGGAATATGTATTTGTTACATGCATATTTTAAGACAAAAATGTGTTTCGGTAGACCCCCTGTCGTTGTCTCGTTATACTGAATAATAAATAATAATAATGTCCAAAAACATTTATATTTTAGATTTTACATCAAGATGGTAAATTATCTAAACGGAATCAACTGTGACTGTACAGGGAGGAAGTCCTACATTGGTATGTTTTGCAGAATATCTCTAAAACAAGAGGATATAGAAAAAAAGTAGTTATTTTTTATTAAACTAACGATGGCTCAATCAAATCCTAAGTTGTTTTGTTATAATTTTTGACTGACAGATGTCCGATAAAATATATTTTTATCTTTTTTAAAATTTTACTAAATTCAGACGATGCGCCAAACAATGAATAAACACCCCATCTGGTGCTACTTCATTAATCTTCGATTGTAAACCATTTAATTGCCCTGACATAACACTAGTGCCATCATAACATTGTCCAACAAGTTTTGATTCGTATTCGTATTTTTCTAGAGAACTTGTACCTAGGGTAAATAATGCTTCAGCTGTTCGATCAAAATTTACATCATGGAATCCTAAAAATCTTTCAACTAGCTTTCCTTGAGAGTTAACATGCCTAATTATTGTGCTACATTGAGATTTTATAGCAATATCTGCTGAGTCGTCTACTTTAATGGAAAAAAAATGCAATCATTTAATTCCATTTCAATATATTGAGAAATACAGTTTATTAATTCATTTTGAATTATTTTAGAATTTTCGGCAAATACAAGCGAAATTTTTTTATAGTGTTCTTGAATGTCTACAGAACTGAGTGAGATATAGAAATCTAAAAGTTCTTTAAAATTACCGCGATTTTCGGAAGATTTATCTTCATTATGACCACGAAAGCTAAACGTAACAGCTTTAGAAAATTTTGCGAGGATATTAACTCTACACCTGCGGTAGCGAGACTGCACAGGACCCTGGCAAAAGGGAGAGTTGATACAGTTATGGCTTTAAAGAAACCAAATAGAAGCTTCACTGAGAGTGAGGACTGAGGAGGAAAGAGCTCGCCTCTTACTCTAAACTTACTTTCCTGGAAGGACACCTTTTCTAATAAGGGACACAACTAAGGTAAGCAGGCCTCCAAGAGAGGCCGCTGTAGTAACCAAACACATATGCAGCAGAAATCGGTTAAAGTGGACCGTAAACACTTTTGAACCGTTTATGTCTCCAGGTGTGAATGAAATATTTCCTGCCCTGCTTCAGCAGGCATAGGAAGAATTACTACCACACATAATCCGACTATACCGGAGCAGTTTGGAGCTGGGATGTATACCAGAAGCATGGAGAAGGGCCAGAGTCACCTTTATTCCAAAAGTAGGGAAAAAGGATACCACACATCCTAAATCTTTCCGACCAATCAGCCTCACATCCTTTGTATTAAAAACAATGTAGAATGCTGTTGATAATTATATCAGAACGGAAATCCTGGAGAGGGTGCCACTCCACCACAGCCAACACGCGTACCGAGCAGGAAGATCTACAGAAACTGCCCTGGTACAGTTGACTGACGTAATCCAGGATGCACTGACAAACAAAGAAAGGGTCGTGTGTGCCTTCCTAGACATAGAAGGAACTTTTGACAACGTGCCACACGAATCTGTAAAAAGAGCACTTGCATACAGAGGAGTAGATAACATCACATCCAGATGGATGGCTCAGCTGTTATCTACGAGAACTGCAGAGACACAGATAGGGCAGGACACAATCTCCATCTGCACAATTAGAGAATGTCCACAAGGAGGAGTTATATCCCCACTAATGTGGAGCGTAACCGTAGACGAACTTCTATGCAGATTAAGTGACCTCGGCAAATTTAGTAATATCCTGTGTGATATAGTCCAACGAGGAATAGAACATACCAAAAGATAATGCCGTAAAGTGGGACAGTAAAAACCCTACAAAAACAACACCAGTAGCCTTTTCAAGGAAAAGAAAACCTAATCTCAAAACCATTAAATTAGACGGGATAGATATAGAATGGAGAAATGAAATCAAATATCTAGTCCTAACCCTGGACAACAAATTTGTCTGGAACACACATGAGAAGGAAGTAGTAAATAAGGCCACAAAAGCCCTAATGGTATGCAGACACATTGCAGGCAAACGATGGGGATGTAACCCAAACATACTGCGATGGATGTATACTGCAATAGTGAGACCAATCATCACTTACGGGGCTATAGCCTGGAGTAACAGAACTAGTTTAGCTACTAAGAGAGCTAATATCTCAAAAGTACAAAGACTAGCCTGTGGTTGCATTACTGGTGAAATAAGAACCTGTCCTACGGCCGTAATGGAGGTGATCTTAAACCTCACCCATCTACAATTGATGATAGAGAATGTGGCAAAAAGGACACATTATAGAATGATCAGGAACGGAGTAATCAGACGAAAGTCTACTTGCTTCAAGACTAAAGATACCTGGGACATGCCCCAGGATGAAATACTAAAGAAGTACAGTTTTGTGAAAAACTTCAAAACTACAGAGCTGGGCTGCAAGAAAGAATGGAGCCAAGAATCCATCCCGCTTGCAACCGAAGATATTGTTATTCAGTGGTATACGGACGGTTCCAAAACCATAGAAGGAACTGGAATAGGAGTGTATGGGCCAAGAACCAAGCACTCCATTAGAGATTGGACTCCCTAGACTTTAAACTCAGTTTGCCTCAACAGATAATCTATTCATTGTTCAAAATTTACTTCTTGTAATCGTAAGGGGTTACATGAATACTGGCACATCAAAATGGTAGAAGACTTACAGTCAAACCACAAGTGAAGATTTCTAATAATGAAACTCCGAAAGCTTGGAAAAATACCCAAGCATCTTCCAGGCAGAAATTCACGCTATCGAGAAGTGTATCCAGTTTAACATCGAGAGAAACTGTCATAGACAAGAGATTGTCATCATGCCCGATAGTCAAGCAGCCATCAAATCGCTGATCTTACGTAATCAGCTCAAAAATGGCCTGGAGATGCCTAGAACAATTGAATGAGCTAGGCGAGAAAAATAAAGTTACTCTCACTTAACGGTAACGAGATTGCAGATAGTCTTGCAAGGAAAGGGACTCAAATACCCTTTGTAAGACCTGAGCCGTTCTGCAGTATCAGCAGTAACATAATATTAGGAGAGATTAAAGAAGAATTGGGTAGTAGAAGAACCGATAATTGGTACAATCTCTTGGGGCTGAGACAGGCCAAGATACTTCTGGGGGAATATAACCAGAAAAGATCGGAAGCCTGCATCTACCTGATAAGAACAGGCTACGTATTGTAACAGGGATCCTTACCGGGCATTGCCGACTAAAAGGACACCTAAGTAAACTAAGAGAATGAGGATAGTAAGTGCAGATTCTGTGAGGAGGAGGACGAAACCTCCATTCATATCCTAACTGAATATGTAGCACTCCAGAATTCAAGGGCAATATATCTAGGAGGGAATCAAATAGAAGAGGGAGATTTACCCTACTTGAAGCCACTTCAAATCCTAGAATTTCTTGATAAAATAGGATTGGAAGGGTCGTTATAGGCATAGAGACATTTCCTTGGTGAATTGGCGACAGAAGGGGGCACAATAGATCTTTTAGGTCGCAGTGTATTAACACCCCATTCCCAACATAACATAACAACGAAATGCCAATTCTTGTTTTCCTAGACAAATACCTGCTCGAATTGGCAACTGCATAAAACGTCTTTTATCTTCATTAAAATTTTTGATAAAAAATATACAGGGTGTTTCAAAAACATACGAACAAATTTTAAGGGGTGATAGGGGACATAAAAACAACCTTGTCGAGACCTTCCTTCTTACGAATAGACGTTTCGTAGATTAAATTTATCAATTAACCTCAAAGGGAAAATCTAGGGGTTGAGATCTGGAAAACATGCGGGACTGGCTACGGGACCTCCTCTTCCAATCCATCTTAGAGGAAATCGCTGGTCCAAAAGTGGCACACGATCAACCAAAATGTGTAGGTGCCACGTTATGTTGAAACCACGTGTTATTTCTAATATCTAAAGTCAAATTTTCTAATGAAGAGGAAAAACTATTTGCAGAAAATGGAGTTAAATGCCTGCATTCAAACGATCAGGCAGAAAGTAAACTATTAGGTTCTCTCCAACAATACCAGCCCACATGTTTACAGAAAATTGTTTCTGGTGTCTTATTCTAAAGACTATACCATGAAGATTTTCATCATGCCCAATATGGTTGTTTCTATTATTAAAATAACCATCGCGCGTGAAACATGCCTCATTAGTGAACAATACTTTGAAGTGAGGGTCTATTAAGTTATGACCCAAAACCCATTGGCAAAAAGCTAAGCAATGTGGATAATCTTCAGGATCTAAAACTTTTTTACGTTGTAAATGGTAGGGGTAGGAGTTGTTTGTGCAAGATACGCTGTACCGTCGGCTTGGAGGATCCCTTATGGTGTGCAATTATGCTAAAGCTCGTACGTCTTGAAAATGGTAAGAGTGGAAGAGTTGTTCTTATAGAACAAGGTATACCATCGACTTCTAGGATTGAATTTTCTTCACACGATGTAGAACCCCTTCAAATTCAATCATACGAGCTGTTCTTTGACGACCATCACCAGAACACTCTACGTTTCCCAGTTTTCAAAGACGACGATGGATGAAAACATAAATTTTATGACGAGGTTGCAGGCGTTTCGGATATCTTTGTTCATACAAGGTGCAGAAAGAGCTTTACTTCACTGTGGTTACTTTTATTAAAAACAAGATATATAGATATATTGTCACTGTCACTAGATTTTTTATATTTTGTCATTATTAAAAGTTGATCTACGTATTTTGTCTATTACTTTAACAGCTTCCATTACAATTGGCCGCACTATAAGCAAGGTGCATAACAGTAAGTTCTTAAAATGAGAAATTATCGTCCATTTTTAATACAAATTTTAAATTAGCAAATAATACTACGGTTTTTAAATTGACAGCTTTGGAATGTCTATTGTGAGAAAAAAATGTTTTGCTCCCCAACAAAAAATGTCGAACGAAAGACAGTGGTGTTCAACTAAATGAAGAATTAATTTAGTTATTTGGAATTATTTAAAACATTTTATTATTCTACAGTCCAAATGGTTCATTTTTAGACTAAAAAAAGTTTTTGATTTTCCCTATTATTTACCCTTAAAGTTTACCTGACGTACACAATCAAATGTTTCTGTTAAGTCAGAAAAGGCTGCTACAGCATATTAATAATACTGTTGTAAACTATTCCGAAACAGTTATGTACTTATTCATGATGGTGATGGTGTTATATTTTCTTTCTTCTGTTTAAAGAAAAGTATGCTATTTTCCTTTTTAAATATTTTAATGACATTCGTTTTTTATCTGACACTAATAATCTATCCAAATCATAAACTATATCCTAACTAATAACCTCAAATATTAAGTGACAACGTCTATAAAATTAAGAACGGCAGATTGAGCTCATGGTTCCATGCGCGACAGATGGAACTTGTTCATTCACGAATTTGGAGAAAGTTGACAAGTTGTGGCAGACAATTTTGAGTATCCCACTGAGCAATTCATGTTCGTTGTTCTTTAATCCAAATCGTTTTCTTAACTGAACTTTACGCCAACAAAAAATCAACGCCATTTTTGTAAATTAAAAATTTCAAAACTTGTTTAGGTATTTAAGTGAAAATAAAAATTCGTTACCGACTCAGGCTTGTTTGAAATATAGAGCAATTTCTGACACACAATTTCCTCAACAAAGAAAAAACTGAAAACAATGAAAACACTAAATATGTCGCTAAGTATACACCTGCTACATTTTTTTTGCCGACACCAACACTTAGCCCACATATTTGTTAATAAATGGTATTATGAGATTCGCGAGCTTGCTGGGAAACATAGCTGACTGTTATTAAGTTACAAAATACGAAATTAAACGTTGTTATTAGAATATAAGGATAGAAAAATGGACTGCAGCACACGAGATCCGAAAAATATCGCGTGTCTTGAGACATTAAGGGAGGAGTTTTGTAGAGGGTGATGTGAAAAAAAATGGAATAAGTATTCTAATTGAACACACATTCATGTTGCAAAAGAATCACTTAGAAAATATGTGGAGCACAAATTCAGAATGAATAATTATCTTCTACTGTTGATTGGAAGAAAAATCGTTTTTTCTTTCTATGAATTTATTAAAAGTGTAAAAAATACGAGTAGGCATTTTTATAAAATCTACATATTCCATTTTTTTTTATAAGATTTAAACGGACACAACTTATGGAAGGTAGAGTACACTTAGCTGAGTTCAAAACACCCCTATACTTAGCCTTTAATCTTACTCGTTTCTGAGATATAGGGTGTTTTATGATTTTTTGTCAAAACTAAAATCGGCCATTTTGTTTGAACGGCTAGAGATATTTTGATAAAATTTTGTACAAAAGTTATACTCTCTTAGGTTAATTAAAACCATAATTTAATTTAAAAAAATTCCAGGACCGGACTCTTTTTTTTATTGCTCTTCTTATATATAAAAAACAATTGTTCTTTATTAATTTACATTTTTTAATACTTTATGTAATTCGCTGTTTTCTAAAAATTCTTAGATTATTGTTGTAGACGTAAATAAATAGTATTATCAAGGCCAAGACCTTGATCATAGTCAGCTATTTTTGTTGAATCTAAATCTCGAGAATATTTTAAAATCAATTTGATGAGACATAATTTTTGGCAATAATAATCTGATTATTAATTGCCAAAATTATGTAGAATCAAATTGTAAAATGTTCGAGAAATTTTGCAATAACAAAAATAGCAGAATATTAATCAAGGTTGTGTTATATTTGGGACGACTATTTTACTAGACCAGGTCCAGAGCTGGGCACGAGTACTGAATAAAATACTCGTAAATTGTACGAGTACGAGTACTCGAAAATTGTATTTATAAGTACTTTATTCGTAAGTACTTTTATAGAGATAGTTTACGGATACGAGTAGTAATCGTGAAAATACGAGTAAAGAGTACGAGTAGTTTCACAAAATTAACCTAATAAATAAACTATAGAAAAAACAAAGAAAAACCACTATAATTTTTAAATAATAAATAGTCTTTATTTACTTAAACAAAAACAAAAAACAATTCTAAAATAAATAAAAACTTTGTTTAGATTATAAATAAAACAAACATGGTTAACTTGACAGTGAACAATTAAATAGTTTTTTAAAACTGGTAATTTTTAACTTTGTAAAAACTCATCTTTTTGTTTCCCTACTTTATTGTTATCGTGTTAAACCAACTCAATATTATTTCGAATACACCTTCACACGCTGAAACAGAAAGATGGGATTTCTGTTATTTTAATAATATTTAAACTCTTTGAAATCGTCCCCATGTGTTTTTTGAAAGTTTTTTGAAACATGTAGTGCTGTGCTTATGTAACAACCGGTTTACCTAAAGACCATTTGCAACTACTGATAGGTCTTTAGCTACTGTTACTATACTATTAAGGGATAAAGGCAGCGCCTGTCACCAGCCAAAGGGTCCTGGAGTCCTTAAGGAACATCCATTCGCCAGTGGCAAAATAAAATAATAAAAGAAAATAATAAAATTACAAAAAAAAACATCCCTTAATAGCATATGTCGAGCGGTTCTTGGCAACTAGTTTTAGACTCTTTTAGTCCTAAGGGAATAGAAACGCCGAGGCTTCTCAAATGCTCGGAGTATTTTGCTGGTTTGGGAAAGGAGGAGAGATTAATAATAAGTATTAAAACATTAACAAATGTATATTAACAATAAATAAAAAACTTGACAAATAGTCTTCAGAAAAAATGAATAAAATTCCATTTAGAGAATAATGCACTATAACTAATAGTAATAAAGATATGCATAAAATATAATTAGGGACGAAAATGTAAAATTGGCATTTATATGTAAATCAATTATTATTAAACAAAATTAAGTTAAAATATTTACCCATAATTCTCATCGTACACAAAAAAACTTTACACATTGCTTTACAATACAAAACGAGAACTTTCGCCCAAGGGGGGCGAAAGTTCTGGACCTTAGTCCGAACCCGACTGAGCCTTTCCCCCAAGTGATCCTTTCTATATAAACCAAAATTTATGTGACTGTTGATTGTATTTTACAATGTCACGTTCAATGTAAATTAATAAAATGAAGGTTTGTTTCATTGTCATAAGTGTCTTTTTAATTATTTAATTTAAACATTAAATACTTGTTTAGAATTTTTGGTAAATTCTTTAGATTTTTTTCAATTAATAATAATGCCAATTATTACATTATTCCCCCGACAGAAAAAAAATTGAACTACTTGTTCAATTCTTTTTAAAACCCTTAATGTAAATAATTTACAAAAATTTTTAAAACAATCTACAATAATATGATAACCTCACGCTTGCTTCACTGCACAAGTTGTATCTTCTTTGGTCTTCTTAATTGGCTGACCGTAACTACCCTTTCCTCTCTGGCTGTCACCTCTCATCATCCCCTGATCCTTGACCTTCCTGGAATGGTCCCTTCCCGATCTGGTTTGGTCCTTGGGCTGCTAAACCTGGTAACCCTTTTGGCTGAGGTTACGGGTTCTTTCTGCTACGGTAGTCTATCAATTTTTCAATAGACTTTGGCTTTGGACTCTCTGGTTGACTATTTGCTCGGGACTGCTTCTCTCTTTTGTTACTCTGAGACTGGTAGTGTACATGGCTGCTGTACACGGCTGCTACTGGTGGTCCCTATTGACTCATTACTGGGAATGGCCTCTTTCATTGAACCTTAGTCCATTCCATATGAATTATTTGGTCCCTTTTTTCCGCATTTGACTCCATTTTCTTCCTGCTGTGGATTTGGCTCCCACAGACTCAAAATGGACCCAACATCATGTCAAGCTCCATTGGCGGTATAACTCATGCCCTCTGAGAGCTTGGTGGTACTGGTTGGCGGATATGGATGGAACAGTCTCTTTGTAGCCTTGGATTCTGGAGTCCTGGAATTCGGCCAATTCTCTGCCGTGGATCGTGGAATCGTGGAACTCTGGGTTCCCTTGGTACGGTCCTGGATTTTGATAACTATCACGATTTGGACTTCGTGATCGTCCTGGAAACGGTGCTGATGGTGACTCTGGCAAAGGTAGTACGGTGTTGACCTCTTCTTCTTTCTTCTTTTCCTTCTTCTTTTTTCTTTTTCTTCTTCTTGTGCAGTGGCAACGTCTTTTGATTATCCTATGACAAAAATATTATTTACATTTCAGGTTTTCCAACAAAAAAAAACAAATCTTTTATACAAATTTCCTTAATTATCCCAAAAGCACATTTACAGTTACGAAAACAAATATGTTTTATAATATACCAAAATTATTTTTTTATTATTGAACTAGAAAACGTTATTTATTTTTAAATCTCTATCTCGCAATTATTTATATTTACTATGAATATTAAATTTCAAAACATTGTAACTAGAATATATTTTTTTTGAGTAGGTAGCATTTTCTAATTCTCTGAGACTTACAAATTTATGCAGTTCTTATTTTATTTCAAAATTAATCCCACTAAGATTTTATAAATTTGTATTTCTCCCCATTTTTGTTTTCGAAACGAATCAACAATCAAAGCTAGTATGTTTTATTACAGTAACAATACTATTATTTATTTCCTGGCCATTAAAAATAAACAACATATATCTCTAAGAATAAAACATACATATGTTAAATGCACATAAGCGTAGATTAAATAGTTGTCTACACCTAATAAAACCCAATAAAATACCTTTCTAAAATAATTCTTATGTCATTAATTCTACTAATTCCAATAAAATACCATTTTAAAATAATTTTTACTTTACTTTACCTATTTACTTCATATATATTTTTACCACCTGTTGATATATATGTTTTCTTTTCTTCTTACTCTTCTCTCGATTTCGCTTGAAATTCTGCATCTCCATACTTTGAAACGTTTCTGTTTCTATCGCAATTTTCTCATCTGGTGGCGCGTCGTGGCGCCTGGCATAGTGGCGTATCTCTCTGGTAGAGCGGCGTTGCTTCTTGGTTGAGCGATCTGGCTCCTAAAAAATCGTTATTGCTCCCTGGTAGAGCGGCGTTCTCCTAATTACTTGTCGTTGCCCCCTGGTAGAGCGGCATTCTCCTATAAAATCGGCGTTGCTTCTTGATAGAGCGGAATGGCTCCTAAAATCTCGGCGTTGCTCCCTGATAGAGCGGTCTGAATCCAATTTTTCTCTCGTGGACATCTTGTCCTGACATCAAAGGGCATTGTTTAGGGCTGGTCGGAAACTGCGTCGATCCATATGTGACCCCAAACTCCCTCCAATCTATTTACCTAAATTTGTCACCATCACAGTCTGGGGAAAAGGTCCTTAGAGCTTATCCCTTCACACCGTGACGTGACAACCTCTCCTCTAGTTTTGTCCTGTCGTGGACACTGCTTGGGGGTTGATCGGCATTGTACCTCGATCGAATGTCCCCAAACTTTCTTCTTTTCTTCCTGTTTTTTGCCTGGAGCTCCTGGAATTCCTCGTCGCATATCCATAACACAATATTCACATATTACTACATATTCACTTTACATATCAATTTTTGCTCTGCCTCTTTTGGGCAGTCCAAACCTCTTTAAATCATCCTAAGATGTGCTTATTCGCACATCTCGCACTTGTACGCCTTTTCTTCTTTTTCGTGCGTATACAACACGTCCTCTTCCTCCTCAAACTCTATTGCTGATGGCCTGGTAAACATCTTTAATCTAAAACACTGTATATCTATATTATTATTTTTAATTCACAAAATTTAAACCTTAAAATCCCATATACTTCTGAAAAAAAAATTATTTAAAATGCCAATTTTTCATTAACGCTGTACGTCGCTGAACTAACTTTACCTATATTACTGAACTACCACAACTGATAGCAATGCACTTTGAAATAAATACTTTGCGAAAATGTAATATCATATTTATAGTTCATTATAGTTCAATGTCGATTTTTTTGTAAATAGTGACAATATTTACCTTTAAATTCTTTATCATCTAAACTAGATATACTTATACATCATCAACCTATTTAAATATTTTCCCTTCGCAATTCTTATTTAACATCATAGTTATTTTAAAATAAATTAAAATTCTCCTTTTGAATAATTTTCTCTTTATTGAAATGATGACTTTTTGTACACAAAGAAATATAATATTATAAATAAAATTGTATACTATTTTCGACTTGACCCTAATGTTTATTGTTACAATTATTTTCAATGTCAATGTTTTGTTTAAACAACTACTTAGTTAAAACATTATATTAAATTATCATCTATTTATTTATCTTTGTTTTTTATCAATTCAGGTTCGCTAATTTATTTAATAAAATGAAATTTGCATTTATCACTTGATTTCTGTATCTACTCAATTTAGTTTATTAAAAGGCACTTGTCCTCTCCAAAAAAATTACAAAATTTAAAAAAAATGTCTGTAAAAAAATGATATATCTCCTTATCCTTATCTTTAATAACAAATTTTCCCTTTTCCTTCCAACCAGTCAAATACTATCAAAAAACACCGCTTGTCACCAAATGTAACAACCGGTTTACCTAAAGACCATTTGCAACTACTGATAGGTCTTTAGCTACTGTTACTATACTATTAAGGGATAAAGGCAGCGCCTGTCACCAGCCAAAGGGTCCTGGAGTCCTTAAGGAACATCCATTCGCCAGTGGCAAAATAAAATAATAAAAGAAAATAATAAAATTACAAAAAAAAACATCCCTTAATAGCATATGTCGAGCGGTTCTTGGCAACTAGTTTTAGACTCTTTTAGTCCTAAGGGAATAGAAACGCCGAGGCTTCTCAAATGCTCGGAGTATTTTGCTGGTTTGGGAAAGGAGGAGAGATTAATAATAAGTATTAAAACATTAACAAATGTATATTAACAATAAATAAAAAACTTGACAAATAGTCTTCAGAAAAAATGAATAAAATTCCATTTAGAGAATAATGCACTATAACTAATAGTAATAAAGATATGCATAAAATATAATTAGGGACGAAAATGTAAAATTGGCATTTATATGTAAATCAATTATTATTAAACAAAATTAAGTTAAAATATTTACCCATAATTCTCATCGTACACAAAAAAACTTTACACATTGCTTTACAATACAAAACGAGAACTTTCGCCCAAGGGGGGCGAAAGTTCTGGACCTTAGTCCGAACCCGACTGAGCCTTTCCCCCAAGTGATCCTTTCTATATAAACCAAAATTTATGTGACTGTTGATTGTATTTTACAATGTCACGTTCAATGTAAATTAATAAAATGAAGGTTTGTTTCATTGTCATAAGTGTCTTTTTAATTATTTAATTTAAACATTAAATACTTGTTTAGAATTTTTGGTAAATTCTTTAGATTTTTTTCAATTAATAATAATGCCAATTATTACACTTACGATAAAAAATAAAATTAATGAGCTAATAAACCAAGGAATTTTTTATTTATATAAAATTCTGCTACGGTTAGGAAATTATCCTTATTCAAATTAACGAAGATTGTGTATAGAGACTATAGACGTTTAATATTTAACCGTTCTCGTAGGAAACACATTCACACCACCACAAAACACCAAAAATAATAAAACGTAAAACGCCCAACGAATTGCTTATCCCAATATTCCCAACCCAAATCAGAAACCGCAGCCCGAACGCAACCGAGGCCGTTTCGTGTCGTGATTCGTGATACTGGCGATCTATAGTAGCGACTGGCGGTTAACATGCGACGATCAAAAAATGCCGACTACTCGTAAAATAATACTCGTATTTTACAAGTACATTCTACGAGTAAATTTAAATTTACTTGTAAGTACGAGTAATAAGTACTTCAAATAAAAAATACTTATAAGTAAAAATTACGAGTAGTTATTCTACTTGTAATCGAAATACGAGTACTTGCCCAGCTCTGCTAGACCATATATTGACTATTTCTGTAGAGAAATAGTCGCTGATATTTGGTCTAGGTAGATAGTCATTATTATTATTACTTTTTAAAGTCAGATGGTAGGTATATCTAACCTTTTTTCCCCAACAAAAAATCTCTCATTAATAAAACCACCCTGTAAAAATACTCACACACAAAATGATAATAATTTTTAAACGACGCGACCCACAAAACAAAAACTCGTCAAACTTTCCCCCAAACCGAAAGAATTCCTCCTAATTATTAGAAAATCTCCACCGCATGCGTGATAAAGATCTAAAAACACATTGCAGCTACCTATTCCGGAAACACCAATGGGGCGGCAAGGGGGCAGCGTACGGGAGGTGGGTGGTTGACTAAAAGAGGCCAACGCCGTCACCCACGGATTGGCCAGCCGCGCCGGCACGCTTGCCAATGGAGAGGAAATCGTTTTTATACAGTGGAAATGGTATGGGAAATTCAGCTGTTGTACGCGATTTTGGAGTATATTCCAAAGGCGGTTTTGGAGTAAAATTGCAAGCTCTATTAGCGATTTGGTGTAATTTTCTTATAGAACAAAATCGTTGTAAGTACACTGGCGTACTAAATGTATTGTATTTTTTTTAATCTTACTTATATTAATGAACCTACGATTTATCTCTACTTATTTTTATTATCTTACTGCCAAGATAAGTCTAATTTACAACTGTACATATTTAAAAAAGTTTGAATAATTTTTAAAGCGGATTTATTTCTGAAACTCACCTGGATATAAATGAATATTTGCATACACATTAATTTCTCAAAATAATAAATCAGAACTGTAATAAAACGTTTTGTTCATATAATACGACAATACAAATTGCAACCTTATGCATACAAATATGTAAATAAAATGATGTGAAAATATTTTCGTAATATTATTAGGTACATATGTTTTAATAGAGAATCTCGTTAACTATAAATGGTACGAAAAAATGGACCTCCCATACTCGTTCTCTTTTTTTGAGAAAAATTTAATGGCATTTTCAAAAATTGGCTTTGTATTTTGTTTTCGAGCTATAAACAAAAGTTGATTTTTAAAATTTTCATCTTTTCATCTCGCTAATTTATGAAAATGGAAGAAAATAATTTACACCTTCTTCAGGCACTTTTCTGATAAAAATCCAGTAGCGTAGTCAATTTTTTTTTTAAATTCTCAGGTTCGAATTACAGCATAAAGTTGTATGTTTTTGTATGGAACGGGTAGTTGGCTGTGGTATGCAAAAAAAGACAAAAATTTTCCCATTCTAATGATATATATTATAGGGTCAGTTTATTAATTTTCATTGTTTTTAGCAAAAACTCATTATTTTCAAAATAATCTATAATACTCTGTTTTTTTCTAGTAGGTTTGTGTCATTCAGAATATTTCTGACAGAAGTATCGGCATTTTTACAACACTGATCATTTAATACCGTTTGGTTGTTTATGAAATCTTAAAAGTGCAAAATGGCCTATGAAAATAGCGAAAAGTTTGACATATTAGAGTGTTTTATTCAAAGAAATAATAATTCTGAAGTTGCAAGAGAATTATATTTTAATCGTTACCCGGAAAGGAGATCTATTTTTAAACAATTAAAAGAAAATTTCATAAATTATGGGACCTTTAAGAAACCAAAGATACAGAATTGTTGCCACCAATGTTATTGGAATGGTAACTGCAATATCTTTGATATTAAGTTGCCAAATTGAAGCCGGGTCTGGGATATCACGAAAACGAGCATTATCAGTTTTAAAAAAAATATAAATTCAGAGCCTATAAAAAAAGGAAAAGGCAACATCTCCAACCAACCGATCCCGAACGACGGCTGAATTTTTGAACTTGATGCCTTGAAAAGATAAAACGGAATCCATCATTCTTTTCAAAAATTATATTGACAGATGAATCTTACATAAGCAGTGCCGGAATGTCAAAAATCAGAGACGTTTCGGTTTTAGTATTTGGTGTGCCCTATTGGGCAATGACATTTTAGCCTACCAAATTTATGTTTGAAAACTAAATGGCCAACGATATTTAGAAATTTTAAACGAACACATATTCGATGGTTTTTTAGACAACTTAACGCTGAATGAGAGACGAGATATATTTTTTCAACACGATGCGGCATGCCCTCTCAATACTAGAAATGTTACTTTCGGATCATATTTTTTATTTATTGTTAATATAACTCGTACTAGAAATATTCAGTTCATCTTTAATTTTGGTAATATCACTCGTCGCTCGTTAATGTCACCGTTCGTATTACTTCCGTCTAAACCATTGTTATCACTCCTTTCAACAACTGCGTCATATATTAATGTTACCTTCAAACCATAAGACGCAACCAAACTTTGAGTCCATTTTGGATATACTCCTTAAACCCACCCCTATGAGTTGAAAGATACATTTTTAAATATGTTTTATAATAGGACATTCAAATTGCGCTATCATAACAGCGACAATATTAATAATAATTATGAATTTGTCTTTTGAACATATCAAATCAAAGTAAGTAGATTTTTTATTTTCCAAAAAATGAGATCGAGGATGGGAGGTCCATCTTTCCATATCATTTATAGTTAAGGAGATTCTCTATTAAAATATCGAAATTTGCCCACCCGGAACATATTTAAAATAAAGACTTGTTCAGTTTTAATATTTGGTAGATCTTTTTCTTCAGGTCTTTTTTGAAATCTTCAGTATCTTCATATTAAAAAACGTTTTTAAGATCTAGCTGGTACGGTGGGTCTTTATGATTTGATCCCACATAAATAAAGAAATAATTAATTTGATAATGTAATATTGTATATTATTATACCTGTAAAATGTGTATCAAAAAGCCAAAATCGAAATAATACTAATTTTATTTCTAGCAACGAGGTGATGAGCTTCATCTTTTTAACCGACTTCAAAAAAGGAGGAGGTTCTTAATTCCTCGTAATATATTTTTTTTATGTATGTTCAGCGATAATTCTTTAACACGGTTTCCGATTTCAATTCTTTTTTTGTTAGAAAGGGGATACCTTAGGGGTGGTCCCATATCAATTTGGTCCAAATCTAATAATTGGATCCATTATAAAATCCTCAAACTCTTCATTTTTTATGTATGTTTAGCGGCTATTCTTTACCACCTTGTCCGATTTCTGTGATTCCCTTAGGGGTGGTCCCCTATAAATTTAGTCAAGATGTGGTGATGGCATTTGGGCGATTTTGAAGTCAGTGTTTTAAAATGACTTTTATAACTTATGTCTTTATAGAACTGCCATGGAATAAAAATGTATCAAGGGATAACGGGTATTTGACGCGTGTGACGCTATGTAAGTATGAAGAAGATATGTAGTGCATGTAAGTCACTACAGGTACACCTATAGAAAGATTTTTTGTGCTGCTGTGAACTTAAGAATTCTCAAAATAGTTACATAAAAAATGAATTCTCCTTATTGTCTAACACGTCTAAATAACTACCCTAGCCTTATATTCTATAACGTCACTTTTTTAGTCTTTTTCTTATTCCTAAACACTTATTTAATTTTGATAGCCTGTTTTATCCTCTGGTAACTCTACCTCTGTCCATGTGCTGTTTTCTTCAAGTGCAGAATTATTCTTTTGTACCTAATGGTTTCTTGTCAAAAAAACCTATGTTCGCCATTTATTGCTTTTAGATATCCTAACATATCTTTAAAATTATGAATGTTGGATTTGTAGGTTTCTAACAGTTGAATCCAACACAAATAATAGGTAAGTACGGCCCTAAGGCACGCTTACCAAGTGGACTGTCTCCTGTCGGTGCTAGCTGCAACCATCTCCATATGGACAATGAAATTCCAAAACTATCTGTGTTTTAGAAAGGTATATTATAAACTTTATAAAACACTGAAAGTTTTTTTCATACATCTGTACTGATACCTATATTCTGTCACTGTGAACCACCCCACGAGCCACCACTGGTTTTATGTACTATCTTTGCTTAGAGAACTTAATTGATTTTTATATAACATAAAAGAATTGTCATGATGCTGGTGAGAGCCGATCTTTATTTCATGAAAGCATGAACCTCTCTGCCGATTTGTGTTGTTTTAATGAGAGAGATAGACATATAATTACATCACCTAAACTAGTTAGCCTTTAGTTTTTCACGCCGGAGTAGCTTAACGTACATGACTCTTGTTTTGTACACACCCTTTCTAAGCATAGAGTTTCTTATTTCGACATAATCAGGCCATAAATGATATTTTTTTAATTAAGATATCGCAAAAATGTATTTTGTATTTTCTCAAACGAATCTAAATGTATTTGAGGTTGTTGTGTCCATACTGCTAAATTAAATTCTAATTTTTTGATACTAAAGTAAAATACAGATATTGTATTACTTTTAAATTCGAATATTGAGATGATTATCTTGTAAGAAAACCTAATGCCCGATTTGAATAGCATTTTGCTGTCCACATTTCAAGTTTTGACATATATGTCTTAAGATTTTTGGACGTAGGTAAGTCAAACAATAAAATATGGACCTAAATATTATGACTTGAATATTAAAATATCAGCAAATGTATGCTGTTTATTATGTTTTTGATACCTTATAATTCTGGAATTGGCCTCAATATATTCTAATAAAGTTTATAATTATAATTTCAAAAAAAAAAAACCTTAGATATTTGGACCAATCAGCATTTACGATTTATAATTATGACAGCTTACAATAAAAATTAAAATCACTTACGAATAGCAAAATCGTCTAACATTAGAGAATACCATAATCGTATATTTGTCTCTTTTATAGATGTTTTCTTTATAAATTGAATAACCTATTTTTTAGACTATAGCTTCTGGAGCAATGTCGGTGGAACAACTTTGGTGGAACAACTTTAATTTTCTGATCCAGTATATGAAAATTATAATTATAGATCTCTTTCTCTATCTTTCACTACTACATTCAGTAGGAAGAATATTTACCCTAAAAAGAAATATAAAATATTTACAATATAATCATTCTATAAATATAATTCATTTCATTGCTATTTTTCAGGAGATACAAGAAACTCTTTGAAATAGTTTATATTTTCATAAAATGTTTTCTTTCCAGGAAGCACTAAGATTTTTTTTACTTTGATAAGGAGGATATACAATATAACATTAATTTTTAAACTCTAAGATTAAAATGGCAGAATTCATAACAAAATCATAATTTAAAAAATGTTTTCAATATATTTTACTGTTTTTGTTAATTTTATCCTCAATCGTTCCTAATTCTAGGTTTTGAATCCAAATTTCCATTGCTTCAAAGTTTGTAGGAAACCTGCGTTAAAAATTACTAATAACATTCTACAATATGGCTGTACCGCCCATGTTTTTTGTTTACTTACCTTTGAAACGACGTGGAACTTCTCCAAATAAATATTTTAGGGCTAACAAACAATGAATAATAATTTTTAGACTTACAACTAACAAAATTTGCTAAAAAACATTCTAGAAACTATAAAAACTAAAAAATCATACAAAATGACAGTTCCCTAGTGCTTAGCTTATTGACAGTTGTGAGAAAATGTTGGCGCTGCTATTTAAAATAAATAAATCATATCAAAGACTAAGGAGAAAGAGAAAGTAATAGAAAAAACGGTTCATACTGGCTTGAAACAGATCCAGACCCTTAGTTATCTATTATTCATTTGTTTATCTGAAAATAACATAACCTCAAAATAATAGTATTAACAGGCAGCATTTTTTTGATCTATTTATTCTTCTTGGCCCATAATCTATTGAAAACTGATTAAATAGATAGAAGCGATGTAGAAACTGATAAAATAGTTTTATTTGACAAATACCATTAACATCAAGAACAGAAAATCATAAAATAAATTCAACTTATACATGATAGGATGTTTTTTATTTTCATTGTTCTTTAAAACTTTTGAATTTTTTGTGGATTTTTAGATTTCTACTAATAATAATGCCATAGCCGTCCGCCGCTGGTCAAGAAGGCATCCCAAGTCAATACAAAAACGCAACAAGTTTCCATCGCCTAGAACCTAAGCAAATTTCCACCTTTCGTCGGCGATTTTAGTTCATAACTCCGTAACTTCGAAGGTGAACCGGACGTAGTAACTGCTCTTTGGGAGAGTTTAGTCTGTTTTAACCGCTCGTCACCGGCTCGTTCGTCCAAAGATGCGTTTCGGGTGGCATTGAGTGAGTCGCCCTCTAATGAAGACATTGATTAACGCGGATTATTAACGTAAGGACGATGACCCTCGTTTATGCTAAATAGGAGATCGACCTACAAGCAATTGTTGTGATTTTCGAACAGTTCGAGGAGTTTAAGGAAAATTGTGTTGCTTGGTGCGTTTAATATGGTGAGTTTTGACGTTTGATACATTTTAATTATCGCTTTATTGTATATTTAAATCCTTTATTTAATCAAAATATAATTATTTTACATGACAATCCACACCATTCACTTTTAAAATATAGTCGACATACATTTAAAAATATGATAAAACAAAGTCAAATTTACAAAATAATATAATAAGAGAAAAACTAACTAGTCACCAAGTTTTCTTTTAATTATTGTTGAGATTGAAGAGCATTTTATATCTTCAGGCAAATTATTAAATGTACAGGATCATTGAAAAAAAACTCTTAACATTTTGTTTCTTGTATTGCATTTATAAATATAACGGGGAGATTCCTGATTAATTCTTAAATATAAATAGCAGAGTGTAAAACAGTAAATATTTTTTAAGGAACATCTACTGAAGCACATTTAAATGAAATGTTT
The DNA here is from genome assembly GCA_927349885.1 of Psylliodes chrysocephalus. NCBI lineage: Eukaryota > Metazoa > Arthropoda > Insecta > Coleoptera > Chrysomelidae > Psylliodes > Psylliodes chrysocephalus. The sequence continues at coordinate 4,705,733 of OV651821.1, read as the reverse complement.
TTGATGACGTTATTAGCATGCTCCTTGATTTGTAAATTTGTATCAACATAAATATTTAATTTATTCGACTTTTTAAAGCTTAACTCCATCAACAGAAATAATTTGAGATGATACATTTAATTTTTTAAAATTTCCACTACCTTCAATCAACATGGATTTTGTTTTGTCACAATTTACTATCAACGAGTTTCCGTTACAATAATCATTTATTTTATTTATAAAACTATCAATTTCTTTGAAACAAGTTTTCATGGGTAAAATAGAACATAGTATCATCTGCAAAATCGTAATTCCGGCCTAAATACTACAGTGGAATTCGAAAAAAGATATCAGTCCACGTGGACCACTATAATACATAAACGCTTGGCCTTTGGACTAAATAAAATGCTATTACCATTGCGTAGAAAAACAATAGAAAACCATTAGCTGTATATTTTTGCCAATAATACAAAAATAAATTATTAAAATTTTGCATGTTTCTTGGCAAGCGGGAGTAGCGAAGTCAAACATAAATTTTACATTATTTTATCAAAATAATAAAAGTAAACTATTGCCAAATAAAGCACAGAATATATTGTTGTATTTATTTCTAAATAAGTCTCGCATGTTTTAATTGATAAATTATTCAATTTTATTTATATAAAGTGCAATTTTGGTAGGTATGAAATTTGGTAAATACAATTTTGTGTCTAAATTTTTTTAAATTATACCTAATTATAGTAGTTAAGAGCAAAATAAAACACTGTTAACTATGTTTTTTATTATTATAATACAAGCATAAAGGGAGATTTGTGAATGTATATGATATGGCTACCGAAAAACATTTTTCAAAATTGTCAAATTTCCCTGTCTTCGGAGGTGTCCCAGCTATAATTAAAAAAATAATTATATAACTACAAAACCTAAATGGAACATAAAAGTTTGTACTGCTAAGATAAAAGGTCATATCTATAAAATGAATATTTTTAGTAAATGTGGATAGTTAGATAATTACGTCCTTTTAGACTTCGCAAATAAGTTTTGCATATTTTACTAACCTTTTCTTATAATTATAGTTAATATTTTCCAAGCAAATAGGCCTTTATTATTTTTTGTCATGATAAAATAAAATGTGAGCTTATTAAATTTGTAAAAATCTTGAAATCGGAATTTTCGTAGATACGACCTTTTGTCTTAGCAAGGCAGAAGTCGTTTTTCCAAAAAGTCGTCATCCAGCATCATACATTTTTTAAATTCTATTCCAGTTTGTTTCGTGTTCTTATGATTATAAATTCACTTATATAGGTATAATATAATACCTAACAAGAAGTGTACTAAATATACTTACATTTAAGTATTGGTATCAGGTCGCTGAGGCCCGCATCCATCTAACAAATCTTCCATTTCAATTTAATTTATTCATACACTTATTAATAGAATTACAAAGAATTTCTAACAAAAATTAGAACGCAACCCTAACGATACGAAGCAAAGTGGTTAGAAAATGACCAATAGGATGAACACGTGCTAATGCCAATTTGCCAGATTCTCTATAAATGCGTCGTGTCTCTGACTTCCGAGTAATAAGTATTATATCACAACATGTACCAGTCACATATCTACCGTACCAATGCAGTGGTTGCATTTTAAAATAAGTTTCAGCTGGCAACACCGTGCAGTGAATTTGTACTCGCTAATCTTTTGTAAAGCACATAGGTTTTTGATTCGAATTGTTTAATTCTGGTTCTGAAATTTAAATGCTTGAATCAAGTACGCGATAGTTGGTTTTAAGAGCATATCATTCTTATAATAAACGTAAGAGCTTTTTTGGACTGTATTTTCTCCACGGTCATAGACACTTATGTTAGGCAAGTTTCTATTTAAATTATTTGCGTAAATCGTCAGTTTATGAGGAATGTTATAAAATTCCATATAAACATCATTATTTTCATCAATTTTTGAATTTAAGTTCGACTTATCAAATGCTACTTATTTTTACTCATGCAAATTCAAACCAAACACTAATATGTCGCGTAGAACTGTCAGTCATGATATTCATGACTATCTACGATGCGGGCGTAGTATTGATAGCCATTGGCCAGTAGCTGTTACATAATGAACATTTTGTCTTTAAAGTTATAATGAAATACGTGTAAGATACATAGAAAGTGTTTTAGAATATTCTTTCAATCTCAAGAGCAAGAATGTTATCTTTGTTATTATAAGAAGTTTTGGAAAAACTACATTCAGTAGTGGCCGTGGAGAAGCAAATTTAAAAGTTACTATTGAAAAAGTGTTTCTGACACTACCTTTTATAATTAAAATAATTACTCTTTTGTTCTGTTATTTTGTCTAACACTTATTTGTCTATATTTGTTAATATTTTCTTCTGTATTTATTTTTGTCTTCACGTGCTTATTTTTTGTAGTACGCAACTAGGGTTGTAAGTCTGATTATATCATATCACAAATATTTTGGCGAACAGAAAAAATTAATCCGCCATTTTTTAAAATTTTAGTGTTATTCTTTGAATCCTTTTGAAATCTGATTTTTTAGCAACAAAAAAAAATATAAATTTGTAAAAAGTTAAACAAAGAAATTGACCGTACTATATGACCTTGTATTATTAGCAATAGATTATTACGTTAGATTCTAAAGTCGTGATTCATGTAGAAGGGAAATAAATGAGTAAGGGATAAAGTAATTTAGGGTGAGATTACAGAACGTCTGTAACTTTGTAGATTTGCAAATATGACGGACTAAACTCCAAACCCAAATCCATTATTATGTTTAAAAACTCGTAAATCTGACACCACGAACTGTATTCAATCAAAAGGAACAGAAGACTGGTTATTAAAAAAAAAGTAAAGTACACATTGGCTATCTGCAAGTTTATAGGATGTTCTAACCTCCTTAAAGGTGGTTTTGGGTTTAGTGTTGTTGGGGGTAACAAACCAAAATACATATTGCGAATTTGCAGATATTTTTTGGAATACGAAAACTTGATATGTACTTGCATTTGTAAGTCCGCGATATTTGCAGGTCTGCAAAGTTGCTGCCAAATTTGCAGATCTGCAAAGTTGCTGCCATATTAGCAAAGTTGCAGACGTTCTGTAATCCCACCCCTAGTCTGTATTAGCTGTTTTTTGGTATTTTTACAACAAAGATTATAAAAAACTTCATAAAAAAAGTTGGCGAAGGTGCAATGTATACCACCATTTTTTAAAATGATTCATTGTTTTTGGAAACTATTTTTTTTAATTTTTTTTTGCTTTTTATATGGACTTATGCAAGGTGTTTTAAAAACACTGCATAAATAGTACATCTATTATAACAGAAAAAAAAATAGGATAATATGTCCTAATACCGCCCATTTTTGTGTTGCACCGTTACATTTTACACTCAAAAGTAGAATTGCGTTGATTCAGTCGATAAAAAATTCGAGAAATCTTTCCTATCATCCTTTGTAGTTAAATAACCGTAACATACAGAGCAAAAAATATTCTGTCGTCGCGAGTCGGTCGCATAAAATATTTTTAACCGACTTCAAAAAGGAGGAAGTTCTCAATTCATCTGAATATTTTTTTTATGTATATTAGGCGATAATTCTTTAGTACGTCCGATTTTTTCTGTGATTTTGAATCCTCAGGTTCGTCGTACCATTCATCAGACCACATTTATAAAACATAAACCTTGCACGATACTAACAATTACACTATATTTAATATTTCAAAAGATTTCACTAAATTTCTGCTAAGCAGACAAAAGTAAAAGCAATAAGTTCAGAGGTATTCCTCAGATATTTGGCTGACCTATACTTAACTTCTTTAATCAGAAAACCAAAAGCATTAAATTAAGGTTCAGAAGTACTCCTCCTCAAATATTTAACTGACCCGTACTTAATTTTTTACTCACAAAAGCAAAATATTTAAATGGAAGTTCAGAGGTACTCCACAGTTATTTAACTGGCCTGTACTTAACTGTGTTACTAAATTAAAACAGAGAAGTTCAGAGATACTCTTCAGGAATTAACCTGACCTGTACTTGACTTTCTGGTGACATGAATACAACGTTAAGTTCAGAGATACTCCTTAGGGATTAACCTGACCTGTACTTAACTTTCCGAATAGTAGAATTAAAAGTTAATCGTAATTTGGAAAGAGCGTTCGTCTATTCTGACAAATTTCGAACTTCAATAGTTAATTAATTAATTAATTAAATATTGTTACAACATACCTTTCAACTTGTCCAGTAGCGCCCCTGCTATAATTAAATGATGCTCAATATTTATATTTACGAATAAGGATTTTTTATCGGTAAAATTTGTTGCACGGTCAATTATAATACGTGCCAGCGTACAAAATATCGTTATACAAATAAAGCACGTTTAAAACCAGCTGTGGTTATTTGTTATTTTAAACAAGGGGCGGCTCGTGACCAAAATTTTGGGGGTTCACAGTAGCAGAATATAGATTCCGGTACAAATATAGGTAAAAAATGTCAGTGTTTTAGAAAGGTATATTATAAACTTTCTAAAACACTGAAAGTTTTTTCATACATATGTACGATACCTATATTCTGCCACTGTGAACCACCCCACGAGCCGCTACTGTTTTAAACTATAGATTAACACAATCAATACGAATTGTATGAAACGGAATATTTATTTTTAAGCAAGTTCAGATATAATTTCCCAAACCTTTTCTCTTCTCTTTGCCGACAAACGGTACGTGTGACAATTAATGACTTGGTCACTAAATAGCTTTATTTTTAACTCAGTGGTATTTATTGTTGAATAGTTATTTTCAAACTTAAACAAATTTAACAATAAATGTTTGAGTTTCTTTACGTTTTGTCTTTCTAAGCTTTTCTCAGCCGGTTATTGATAGAGATAATATACTTTTCTTTAAAGAAAACATCTTTTTTCGATGATCGAATTTTTACTAAAATTCAAAATTAAAGGACTGCAAATAAAGACACTATCTGTCCAAAATAGTTTAGTAGATCACTGCTGAATTGTCCACATCATAAAAACAAATTTTGGAACCTATACCATTACATTCAATTCTTAATAGTAATTTACTATTTTTAAAAGTTATGTTGCGTACACCTTTTAACGTTATCAGTGCTCAAAATTAAATTTCTCTACGGTATCTATCGCACAGTTAAATTATAAATTTATTCCAAAAAGAACTATGAAAATCAATAAATAATATAATTTATTCTAGAGCTATATGGTTGGTAGTTTCTTTTTAAAACAATAAGCAATTTTTTTTTTAAACACGAAAATAACATTATTTCTATCGGCTAATACAATTATTTACCTTTACAAGATAACGGTATTTCAAATGAATATCATCAATATCGCCAATAACAATCTCATTAACACAAAAAGAGACATTCGCCAATATGGCCAATAATAATCTTAACTATCTTTCAACTGATAAATTTAACGAATTAATAATCTTGGAAATACTCACAGAAATAGTTAACCCACAGGTACTTTCATGGTACTTTTAGTGAGCGAATCCTACTTCTGATGTTTGATTCTATTAATTAATAATTATTTAGTAATTACCCAGAGAACACAATGGCTACCGCACTATCTTGGTGCGAAATTACTTATACAACATCTTCCCAAATCGGTGTATAGGTCGAAGAGGATTAATATAATGGCCTCCTAGGCCACCCGATTTGCCTCCTTTTGATTTCTTTTTATGGGGATACTTGAAAAGTAAAGTGTATGGGGATACTTGAAAAGTAAAGTGTTCTAAAATAAACCACAAAATATCAATGATCTCAAAGAACGGGTACGTATTGAGATTGTAAACATGACTCCGGAGATTTTGGAGCACGTCCAGATGGCTGCACGTCTTTTCCATTGTATTTTAGCTGAGGGTCAACAATTTGAGCACTTGATATAGATTTGGTTGCATTTAATGAATAATAATAACAATAATATGTATTGTAATAATAAAAAGCAAGAAAAGCAAGACGTCGGTGGAGAAAACCTAATTTATTAGAATATTTTTGAATTATTTTGCTAAATTTGCTTAAATTATTTAATATTATTATTAATTATTACTTTTTTGATAGATTAAGCATTTAATTACAAATAATTATTTTTCATTCGTTTATTGTATTCTCAAATTAAAGTAAAATTTATGTGTCTGAACTTTAAATGACTTTTATTCAAAAAATTTGTTGTGTTTCCGAGTAGGAAACTGCAAGATCTATCAAATTCAGGAAAAAAATTGGGGTTACTATTTAAAACAAATCGTCAATGGCGTCACTGCCCAAAAATGAGAAGTGGTGGAAACTTAAATTCGTTTTGAAAAATTGCGCTTTTAATAAACAAATTGACCTGTCCGAGATTTTTTTCGAAAAACCAGCTACTTCCATTATAATGAATGTATTCCTTTCATTTGATAAAATTTGGTTACGGTGAATTTAAAAGAAGAGATTTTTAAAAAACACCCTGTATAGGTAATACATAATTTCTGTGTCACTGAAGCAAAACTTATAGCAAAATAACACATATCAGCAAAAACCGCTCGTTTCTACGATTTTTTAAAAAGTTATAAGCTCTGGAAATGGACTACTTTTCATTGAGACATCCTGTATTTTTTAAATACTAATGTTTAACATTTTTTTTTTGTAATAAAATTTTTTAAAAGCCTTGGAAATATTAAATAGTTCATCTTTTTTTATAAATTATTTTTATATGATGTTTTTGCAAAACTTAAATGGGTTAATGTGACTTAACAATATAATTTTGTTGTTCCACCCTTTAAGTGACACAATCCCGTATCCCGATACTTGTTGATCCCTAGTTATGCGCCTCCCTCAGAGACTTGCTCATACATTTTATCTAGCCATTTATTTGCTGTTCCCTTTTCTTCCAAACTTTTCTTAACTCACTAACCCTCAGAACTGATTTTTAGTTTATTTTATTTATTTATTTGTTACACCACCCAACAGCAATCACCATTTACTGGGTGGGAAAGACAAAACATTAGAATATAAATACAAATACAAAATTGTTAAAAAGCTATACAATACAATGTAAACACCCAGAAAAAAACTGACCGAACACAGGATTAAATAAATGGTTGCCTACATCGCATTACTTGCTTTACATAATTTTTTTTTACATTGTTAAAGAAAAAACATTTTTAGTCATATATTTTTTACATTCAAAAATGTCCAAGCTGTCTTGAATTTCATGATATTTTTGAATAGATTGGTACATTGGAGATGAGTTCAAAACATTAGTTCTAGAAGCTGGCATGTAGAAACTCAAGTAAACTCTCAAACCAGCACGGGGGATTTTTAGATTAACGTAATGTAACAAATCAATACTGTCGACTGAGCCATTTAAAAGATTATAAAGTAGGAGTACCTGATGGAAATTTCTGCGTATCACGAGCTCTGAAAGATTGAATCTAGATATTAGTAAAGCGTGGGGATATCCCCTTGTAGGGTATATACCGTCTAAAATGTAGGAAGTCGATTTCATGAATTTTCTTGGAACTTTTTCGAGTAAGTCAGTATAAATGTTATGCACGGGATTCCAAATAACAGAACAGTATTTAAGTTTTGATGATGATATCACTTTTCGTTTTTGATTTCGGATTTTTTTTAATATCAGCCCCCTATCTCCCCATATTTATATTCAGATTCATTTTTTTAAATCAATAAGCTTCGTCCTATTACAAATCATGCTTTTTGCTAAAAATTTCATGTTGGAATAATTTTTTCGTTTTTGAGTTACGATTTTTTAAATATATCAACAACCCTTAACTCCTTCACTTCCTATTGATCTTCATTTTTTTATTTTTCTATTCCAGTCGGTGGCCCCATCTCGCGCCGGCAGCCGCATGCAACACTACGAAGAAGAAGACGACGCCGACGCCGACCCGGCGGCCGACGAAGACACCGCCTCCCGAGCTCCAGGCAACGGCAACCCGCCGCCAGAGGCCGCTACGGTCAACGGCCGATCGCAAGACGAAGATTACTACGAGCCCGGCGAAGAAGAGGACGACGAAAAACTGGTAAACGGGGGCGGCGGCGTCGTGGCGACGGCCAGTTCGAATCGTGAAGGCGTCGGGAACGGCGTTCGTGCAGGCGCCATCACCGCTGGGAATCACAGGCGAGCAGCACGCAGAGGGGACACGGACGAGGAGGACGAAGGAGGGAACGGTAACGGTGAGTGTCGACATAGATGGCGCTGATATTTCGTAGAATACATGGTCGTACAGGGTTAGTAATAAAATAAAATGCGTAAATATGCCATAGATTAAAGATAAGCACCCCATTTAGTTGCTAGTTCATATACAATGTAATAATAAATGTATTAAATACAATAAATAAATATTCCCGGTATATTGTGAGTTGATTAAGTTAAAAAAAAAAATTTGACAGATAATCTCGGTTGTTTATGCAATTAAGGATCTTTCTGGAAGAAGGGGGCAGCTATATATTAAACTTTTCTTTTATACTTTTTTCAAATTTAGTGCAAGACAAGGTAGCTCCAATTGTTTTTTATTTTTTCTTTCAAACAAAAATGTATTAAAAAGAAAATTTGTAGGTTACATGTAAATATGACACCTTTTGATTAGAATGTTTTGTTTTGGTAATAACAAGCAACGTTATTTTCTTATTTACGAAAAGTTAATAAAAATGGAGCTGTCCACTTCTTTCAGCAAGGACCTCCTATTATGCAATTATTATAACTTAATCATGATTTAAGTGTCTCCGTTATATCTTTTAACATCGTTTTCTTCAATTAATCAAAACCAATTACTTGATTAGTTCCCAACAAGCGTTCATGATATATTTAAAAAAACATCAAAAATGTAAAAGTATAGTCCAAATGAGTTTTTGGACAGTGGCGTAAAATTTAGAGGGAATGAAGGTGTTACTTATCCATAACGTACGCCACTGATAAAGTTTATTTAACTGATTGTTTTGCTGATGTATGTACCTGATTACACCAAAAATATTTACCGAATTTAGTAAAATTATACTGAGAAATAAAAAAAAAATATAGCTATTAATATTTTTTTAATTTTCAACTTAAACACCCTCTATTTCGGAAACCAGTAATATTTTATATTTCGTTTAATCGTCATAATTGGCGAAGGTGCATAAAGTATAAATTAAGAATGATGGTAGAACCAAACCGCTACTTGAAAGGGGCGTTTGTGGGTAGAAAGAGGGTACGTCATATTCTTTAAATAAAGAAAATGTTAAGACATTTTTTAAAAAGTGGAAATTCTTTCAAAATTAACTGGAAGTTCTCTCCACTTCAACTAACTAGATATTAGAAAATATCGCCCATGAAGAAGGTATCCAGAATGTGCATTATTTTTAATAAATTTTTCCATTTTGACCATATTCTTTCGGAATAAGACATTACTGGGTCTAATTAAGTCACCTTAGACACCCAGAACACCTAGATTCTTCTCAAAAATTGTTAGGTATGAAGACGATGTCCGAGATTTCAACTCACAAGTGATTATTTAAATGTATTAAGCCATCTTGGACACCTAGACAACTAAGGTGTCCACCAATTATAACCAACTAAATTATTTTTACAAACAATATATTAGTTATAAAGATAAGGTCCACAATTTTAGTTAAAATTTAAAAAATACCTATGGACAAAGTTTTAAAAACGATGCCCAAGAGAAAGTGGTCCACTATGTTTATTCTTTTAATATATTTTATAATATTTATTACCTATATATTTATTTTAGTTATACATATTATATATTCTGAAGTTATGTTAGCTATGAAAACGATGTCCAAAATTTCAGTTGAAATATGATTATTTTATAATTTTATTCAAAGAATCTTCAGTTGTTCTGTGTTCGATGATTTAGAATTCTGATTTGTTTTATTTCATATAGGTAGTGCATTTGTCAAATCTCATTTTATTTTTTCTTTAGTTAATGTTTGTTGTGTTTTTATAATTTTCATAGATATAAGGAATGTATGACTTTACACAAAATAAAATATAATAAACATAATAAACATAATAAACATAATAAACATAATAAACATAATAAACATAATAAACATAATAAACATAATAAACATAATAAACATAATAAACATAATAAACATAATAAACATAATAAACATAATAAACATAATAAACATAATAAACATAATAAACATAATAAACATAATAAACATAATAAACATAATAAACATAATAAACATAATAAACATAATAAACATAATAAACATAATAAACATAATAAACATAATAAACATAATAAACATAATAAACATAATAAACATAATAAACATAATAAACATAATAAACATAATAAACATAATAAACATAATAAACATAATAAACATAATAAACATAATAAACATAATAAACATAATAAACATAATAAACATAATAAACATAATAAACATAATAAACATAATAAACATAATAAACATAATAAACATAATAAACATAATAAACATAATAAACATAATAAACATAATAAACATAATAAACATAATAAACATAATAAACATAATAAACATAATAAATATAATAAACATAATAAACATAATAAACATAATAAACATAATAAACATAATAAACATAATAAACATAATAAACATAATAAACATAATAAACATAATAAACATAATAAACATAATAAACATAATAAACATAATAAACATAATAAACATAATAAACATAATAAACATAATAAACATAATAAACATAATAAACATAATAAACATAATAAACATAATAAACATAATAAACATAATAAACATAATAAACATAATAAACATAATAAACATAAGAAACATAATAAACATAATAAACATAATAAACATAAATATAAACATAATAAACATCTTTATTTTTGGTACGATTTTTGTGAAATTTTCAAAAAAATTCCAATAACTTTTATAAACCTTCGAATAGTATTTATTTTGATGACTTAATTTTAAAAACAGGCCGTTCTATATTAAATCAATAAAAATGGGCTGCTTCCTGTTTTATTAAATATCTAGTAGTTTTTAAATAAGAGGGTTACCCACCCTTTTTTTTTTTATTAAATATCTTTGCAGAGCACTGCCTTGTCGTTGCACAAATTTAAAGCTCTTAATATTCTCGAGACACATAACTTCTCGAAGTATTCAACGTGTTTATAAATACAAAATTTATATTAGAAAATCTTCAAATGTTTGCTTTTCGCAAGAAGTCCGGTTTACATTTAATGAATTGAACAAAATATAAGGAAAATTACCAAATAAATTGAGACAAAAAGAAAAAAGTTGCATGGTGTAGAATTACAATTAGTTTTAACATGATATCAGACAATATAGTGGCACAAATTCATTAAATATAAAACAATAACATTAAATCAAGAATTTTAATTATTTCGTTAAGAATACAACAATGATGATTCATTGGAAAACCGAAACCTTCGCATTTTCTAAATTTTTGACATGTTGTATACGTTCGTTCACAATATAGGTTCTATGATTGAATTAAATCGATGATAAAATGTTACACAGATTCAATAAATATATATTGACTAGTTTAACCTTAGTCAGAATTCAATCAAATGATCTAAAAATATATTCACATACGATGATGAAGTAACAATAATTGTTGCTTAACCTTTAACGAACTCCAGAATGGAACTCTCTAAATTTGATATTAGAATCAAATATACATAGTAGTCTTAAAAGGATCAACTATTTTTACGTGGGCAAGCTTAAAGAGCAAAGGGACCAAATATTTTTAAATGGGTCAAGGGACTAACTAATTTTATATGGACAGGCTTAAGACACCAAATATTGTTAGATAAACATGCTTAAGGGGTAAGATTCCCAAATATTTTACAAAAGCAGGTTTAACAGGTAAAGGGCCCAAATATTTTACATAAAGGGCATGTAGAATGGTTCTTAAGTCCAGGACTAGTGAAGAACATTTACGTGGTTTATAAAGGTTACGCCAATCTTTACAAACCTAAAAATTTAACGTTTTAATATTTATCACCGTCTTTCGTTCAAAATATAGTCTCGTTTTTTATTTTTATTGTATCTGTGGGGCCTTAGTCTCGATAAAGTTGGAATACCAGTAAAACAAATGCTTTCTTTCTTTAGGTGGCTACTGGCGCTCAGCGGCGGCCTCCAGGCCCGGCTCCCCTTCTATGGCCGATAATGCCAGTGACGTTTCCTCGATGGTACCGGCTGCCCCACCCCCTAGACCGAAAAGTCGAGCGGAGATGACGATGACGGCCAGCCGATACTCCAATTTGTCTTATTGGAGAGCAAGGAGGGTAATCTTCTACAAAAATGGCGATCCCTTTTTTCCTGGTATCGAATTCAGGTGAGCAATATAATTTTTTCGAAAAAAAATTACTTAAAATTATCTCAAATTAGCATATCTAATTATTATCTTTAATTATTATTTCTATAATTTTCATCTCTAATTATCATCTCTAATTATCATCTCTAATTATCATCTCTAATTATCATCTCTAATTATCATCTCTAATTATCATCTCTAATTATCATCTCTAATTATCATCTCTAATTATCATCTCTAATTATCATCTCTAATTATCATCTCTAATTATCATCTCTAATTATCATATCTAATTATCATCTCTAATTATCATCTCTAATTATCATCTCTAATTATCATCTCTAATTATCATCTAATTATCATCTAATTATCATCTAATTATCATCTAATTATCATCTAATTATCATCTAATTATCATCTAATTATCATCTAATTATCATCTAATTATCATCCAATTATCATCCAATTATCATCTAATTATCATCTAATTATCATCTAATTATCATATAATTATCATATAATTATCATCTAATTATCATATAATTATCATCTAATTATCATATAATTATCATATAATTATCATCTAATTATCATCTAATTACCATCTAATTATCATCTAATTATATAATAATAATAATAATAATAATAATAATAATAATAATAATAATAATAATAATAATAATAATAATAATAATAATAATAATAATAATAATAATAATAATAATAATAATAATAATAATAATAATAATAATAATAATAATAATAATAATAATAATAATAATAATAATAATAATAATAATAATAATAATAATAATAATAATAATAATAATAATAATAATAATAATAATAATAATAATAATAATAATAATAATAATAATAATAATAATAATAATAATAATAATAATAATAATAATAATAATAATAATAATAATAATAATAATAATAATAATAATAATAATAATAATAATAATAATAATATAATAATACTCTCCCTAATTCACCCCCTTACGAGTGAATTTCAACCCCTGAAGTCGACTGAACGACTTGTGTAGGGGAAGGGACGGCTATTATTATTATTTGCCGTGGCGCTCCGGGGAGCCTTAAAGATGATTGATGGTGCCATTTGACTTACAGGTGAGGAAAACCCGGAAAACCTCAACCACCATCATCGAGACGGTAATGTATGGCGAATTTTTTTAATCTGCATGTCATATCAACAGAAATTGAATTTCTATTAATACGCCACACATCAAATCCTAAACCGAACCATGCAATTTAATTAAAAATCCACATGGTCTGGTCTGGGATTCGAAACCCAGCAGTCTCAGACTCATAAACTTGCCTATAAATGAATATAAGCGCGATAGACCGCTACACCCCCGTCCCGATCATCTAATTATCATCTAATTATCATCTAATTATCATCTAATTATCATCTAATTATCATCTAATTATCATCTAATTATCAAATAAGTATCATCTAATTATCATCTAATTATCATCTAATTATCATCTAATTATCATCTAATTATCATCTAATTATCATCTAATTATCATCTAATTATCATCTAATAATCATCTAATTATCATCTAATTATCATCTAATTATCATCTAATTATCATCTAATTATCATCTAATTATCATCATCTAATTATCATCTAATTATCATCTAATTATCATCTAATTATCATCTAATTATCATCTAATTATCATCTAATTATCATCTAATTATCATCTAATTATCATTTAATTATCATTCAATTATCATCTAATTATCATCTAATTATCATCTAATTATCATCTAATTATCATATAATTATCATATAATTATCATCTAATTATCATCTAATTATCATCTAATTACCATCTAATTATCATCTAATTATCATATAATTATCATCTAATTATCATCTAATTACCATCATCTTTAATTATCATCAACTCTAATTATCATCATCATCTCTAATTATCATCATCTCTAATTATCATCATCTCTAATTATCATCATCTCTAATTATCATCATCTCTAATTATCATCTCCTCTAATTATCATCATCTCTAATTATCATCTTTAATTGTTATCATATCAAATTATCATATTAAATTATGTTACTTTGTTTGTACAGATTCAAGCCTGGAAGAGACATAGTGAGCTTAGAATCGCTTTTAGACAAATTATCGTTAAGGATGGACTTGCCGCGTGGTGCTAGATATATTTTTTCTATGGACGGCGATAGAAAATATAGGTTAGACGAATTAGAAGACGGTGCTTCCTATGTTGTGTCTTCTTACAAAACTTTCAAGGTAAGAACGTTTTATTAAACATTTATTTACGCACCAATTGAGTGCTAGTATTATACATGATTTATATCCAAAACATCCAGTCTTAACTATGTTTCGAAAATATACGTATAATTTCCAAAGAAACAACAAAATGTGAATAATTTCAAAAGTACTTATAGACACATGCAAAATGTTATTTAGTTCACTCGTTATATCCAAACTAGAATACGTAAGCGCAGTGAAGTCCCCAATATATGACGTTCATATTGCAAACCTAGAAAAAGTACAGAGACGATTCTTGAAAAGCCTCCATTTTAAAATTTACGATTATTACCCCCCTCGCGGATTTCCACAAGATTAATTGCTTCAAAATTTTAATTGTGTAAATCTTCAAGATCGTCGAGTAATGCATTCTATATCATTTTTGTATAAACTCATGAACTACAAAATTAATTGTGCAGAACTTTTGTCGCAAATACGTTTACAGGTTCCTCGTATTACCTCGAGAAATCAACAAACGTTTTCTTTGCTCATACCGCGAATAAACATTTTATTACAATCACCACTTTATCAAATGCAAACCAATTTTAATGCTCACTATCATAACTGATATTTTCAATTGTAGAGAATGTGATATAAAAAAATTGTTTAGGTTTAGGTAATACCTAGTTTTATCTTGTACGGGTACGTCTTATTTTACTTCAGTTTTATTATTTAATGTATCTAGTTTTAGTTTTACTTAGTTGTATTATCGTCCTAATTCGTTTTTGTTTTGTAAATTTAATGTTTATGTTTTGATGTATTTTATGTATGTCATTTTTATTTTATTTTTATTTTATTTTTATTTTATTTTTGATATGTATTCCACCTGTAATAAGTTTGTACCGTTGATTGGATAATAAATAAATAGGACGCCACTGTTTTCCCGATCGGGTATTTCCGGTTATTTTTACAGCTATAAGTTACTGATAACTTTACACTGGCACACTATTCAATTAAAAATGTCGATTTTACTTTTTAATTCCTTCATTTTCTTCTATTTTATTGTGAAATACCTAATTGTTATTTCTAATATTCTCCGTATCGGTGTACCCAAATAAATCGAACCCCGCCTTTGTTTATATACGTTTATTGGTCGCTAAGGGTTGTTGTGATATTATTTGGAAGGGAGGAGTCACAACAAGCAAGATACTCTGCGACAATTTTACAAATAATATTCTATATCCGGCATTTGTATCACACGATGAAACATCGATCGTCCAATGCGATCAAAGAGGCGGAGAATTTTAAAATAATAGCGATTTTAAAAGTGAAATAAAATGGTCGGGAATGGTATATTATGTAACAAGTGTGGAAAGTGTTGAAGGAAACTAAATGAGTGCGAGAAATACATTTTACAACGAGTTATATACACTATTTTTTCTATGACCATGTAAAAAAATCAAATAAGAAAATTAATTAAACATTATCGCACATGTACCTACTGAAAAGTATATCAGGCATGTCTCGAAAAGTATATCAACGCATGTGCTAAAAAGTAAAGTAAAAAAATCTCCAAAATATTTTTCTTTCGGTCTCTTTATAGAAAATTCCGTTTCAATATTCGATAAATAATTGTGAATAAAAATGTTTGGTTATAATTTTACAATTTTAAAAACTTGAAATTTAAATAGTCAAAGTTAGCAATTGTTTTTTAAAAAGAGGTCCTCTACAGGGTTAATTTAGAAAATTGCTATAATCTGTCAGTGCCTATATACTACAGGGTAGGCAAAAGAAAACGAAACGCTTCCAGTTTATTGTTCTTAATGTCATTAAATGGAGACCGCCACTGAAAAGAGAAATTACTTGACAATAGCCCAGCTGTTGGATTTGTAGGTTATTAAAAGTTGAACTCAAGACAAATTATAAATACTGCCCTAAGGCAAGCTTGCCAAATGGACTGTCTCTCCTCTCGGTGCTAGATGTAACCATATCTATATGGACAATGAAATTCCAACACTTTGTAAAAAACAATTTATTGTGCCAAAAAGCTGCATGACAACTTTCAAATCTGTACATATTTACATTATTTTTATTTAATAACTATCTACACTACATTATGGTTTCACATTTTATTTTATGTATTCTTATCTTTGCTCAGAGAACTTAAGTGATTTATATAACAGAAAAGAATTGTCATGATGTTAATGAGAGCACGTCTGTCTTTAATCAAAGCACAGACTTGTATGCAGTTTTGTGTCGTTTGAAAGAAAGAGATACATATATGGCTACGTGACCTAAGCTAGTAAGCCTTGAGTGTTTCGCGCCGATATCGCTTTGCGAACACGATTATTGTCACGTGCATGTTTGTTTACAGCTGTTAATAATAAACACTAGGGTTCGCCAGCACAGGACCGTCTTTGATATATTTCAAACGGTTTTGAAACACCAACTGATAACTGTCTGGATACAACACTGGCAGAAGACTACCAAAAAAGCATTGGAAACCACTGCACAGAACATCTGTTGACAATGAAAAAAATCCTAACAAAATGACATCGCAATCAACGCAGTTCTGATGCTCAGACCTTGCGAACATTCTGTTCCCTATACTGTGGTTCAGCGAAATAAATTAAATATGAAAACACAACCAATTGCAACCTTTAACAATATAAATAAGCTCACATAATTTAGTAAGATTCCTTTTCGGCCATGACACCCTGATAATAATCATTAATATATCTGTCATTACCATGTTTCACTACACTCCACGACTGCAGCGATACTGAAATAGCGGACGTGGTTGATTTTAGTCTATAGTTGACCAACCGTTGTTTTACCCTGCTGTTCAGGAAAAGACTCGCAAACTCCGTACTTCAGCAAATTTTTCAAAGTGCCATATTATCAATTGACAATCTAGAATCGTATATTATTAACAAAATGTAACAGAAAATTAAAAAAAAAAAATTGTTGAAAAACAGCTTATATGCACATATAGTTAGTATGAAGACTATCAGGTGCTGAAATTGTGGTGAACTGGGACATGTACGAACGCCCTAGGATCCCAACAACTGAAAACACGCCGCAGAAAAACTAAAGCGGATCGGCCTAGAGGGAGCAGCTTCGACTCGAAATCGTTCCAAAGACCTTCTTATACTGATAGCCTCTTTGAAATGTCAGTATGGTACAATATGATACGTAGACGATGAAGTAAATGGTAAAACGTATGCATTGTTTGTGGATATTAAAGCAACTAGGACCATTATACGACCAACAACCATAAATAACCGTAAGAGACTTCTACCAACAAGATTTCGACTGCAGACTGCTACAGGTGAAAGGGCCAACATCCATGGGGAAATCCAGGTTCAATTGGGAATTGGTACAGAAAAGTTCACTCAGACTGTTATTGTCGCTATTCTTGGAATGGATGTAATAAACTTACATGGTTTCCAATTAGACTTTAAGAACAGAGTGATTAAAATTGGTGCCGAAGAGGTATTCCTACGTCCATATGGGGACAGTACATCCATTATAGTAGCACGGCTTCAAGAAACTATGAAAGAAGGAACACCTGTAATGATGGAACGATGAAAAGGTTGGACGAGGAAGAAGAAGTAAACCAGCTCCGAGAATCACCTGACCTGGTCTTTGAAAAATTTATGGGTGCATATGGAGGTACCGAAAATCAAGATATGGTGTTATAACCGAGCAACAATAAGATATGCTCATGGTTCCTAAACACTACTCGCTGGTCTATAGCACTTCCGCCAGCATCAACGACGATCTAGGTGTGGCATTTGTGTTCCGGAAAAAGGTTGGTCGACTGCCAGAACTTCAAGTTCAGTTACCAGCCCCTGGAAAGACATTGAAACTTCAAGATGGATTGCGATATATTTTCTATTTGATAACAAAGAACACCTTCCGAGATCGATTCACTTATCATGATGTACTTACTTAGTCTGAGAGAGCTCGTAGTGGAGTCCAATGTACAGAAACTAGCCTTGCCTAAAATAGAGAGCAACCAGCTAAATTGGAGGATCATTAGAAGTTTGCTGGAAGTAATCTTCCAAGATTCCGAAGTCCAAATACTGGTCTGAAGCCATTCGCCTAGTGTCCTGGTTTCAGCAAAAACCGTTCCTTATTATTTCCATACAAATGGAAAGTTGGAAATTGTAAAAGTGAGTCCAGTTGCAGATACAATCAGTCAGTTTTGGTCCCAGGAGGAACTATTTCTTAAGGAGGGGGCAATGTGGCGCGACAACCGCCTCTGTTCCTTGTTTACTCCTTGCTTGCGCTGGTCATATAGAGATAAATGCACCGCTTCTAGAAGCTATCGGATAGATCCCTTTGCAGCGTATAATTCATAGAAAGGTAGTTTTCGATCGTTCTTGAAAGCCGAGAGTGTTCTGGTACAGAGCTGGCTTTATATAAAAAGTGCGAGTTTGTTGACGGACAAAATTTTCTAATTAAGTGTTATACAGAAAAGATAAATTGTAATAAATTAAAATTATAAGTTATAATAGTACCTAAGTACTAAGTATTACATAAATTAATTAATACATTATAAATAAATTGTAATTTGAACACCCGGTATAGGATTAATAAAGCTTAAAGTTCAATTCAAAAACACTGCAATATTAAAACCCTTCATCGCTGTTTTATTTTTTGTATTAATATATTTGTCATGTCCACTGCAAGTAAATATTAGAACGTCCAAAAATAACCTAAACATTGAATATTAATACCTTCCAGAATAAAAATACAAAATCGGTATTAATGTAGGTCAAAGTAACATGAAAGATCAACATAACACAGTTTACGTTTTGGCATAAAAATCTTGATCGAATAAACGCCATAGGCTTTTTAGAACGAAAATTTTTAAATAGTAATTGTATATAATTTCTTTTGTTGACATTGACTCCCTTACTGATGTAGATTTTGTTATTGATAATGACCTCTGAGAATTGTATGATACTTGTTATCAAGTTAATGAGGAATGTCCAGTTATTTTGATTAGTTCATTAATACCTGTTTTAGGCACGCTGGCCTAATACAGAAACTTGAAAAATGCTCCCTAGACAATATGTCGACATTTTACAATCATATCTAATGGGAAGAATGTTTAGAGTAAAGCAAGACGAGGCATACTCCGAAATGAAAGAAATTAAAGCAGGTGTCCCACAAGGCAATGTGCTAGGACCGGTTCTTTATTTATTATACATCAGCGATATCCCTTAACAACAATCTGTTAAAATAGCAACATTTGCGGATGACACTGCAATATTGGCAGTTAGCGGAACTAATACAGAGACCTCATAAAAACTTCAGGAAACCTGCAATAGAATCAATCGATGGACAGGAAAGTGGAAAATAAAAATAAATCAAACTGAATCAGTGCATGTTGATTTTACTCTTCGACCAAATGAACAAAAACAAAAAAGACTATTCCGCATCTCGATTCGGCCAAATACCTAGGGATGAACCTAGATGTAAGACTTAAATGGAAAGAGCACATAAAAAAAGCGTAAAGAACTTGAACTTAAATTTAAAAAAAATGTATTGGCTCCTAGGAAGAAAATCCAAATTGTCAGTGCACAACAAACTGCTGATTTATAAACAAATCCTAAAACCAATCTGGATTTATGGCATACAGCTATGGGGATGTGCCAGCAAGAGTAATATCAACATGATACAAGTTCTAATATGCATTGTTGATGCACCTTGGTTCTACCGAAACGATTATCTTCATAGAGACCTGAAGATGCCAACAATCGAAGAAGAAATAAAGAGGTTTGCTGCGAAACATGAGGGTCGACTCCACTCCCACGTCAACGAAGAAGCGCTGCAATTACTGGACAACTCTACACTCAACAGAAGGCTCAAAAGGAAGAAGCCATTTGAACTAGTGCAGTGAACGTTAATGTTAGTGCTAGTGTAAAACAGTGTAATAAATCGTCACGCCAACTTGTGATGCTTTCCTATAGAAACAATTAAGACAGCCCAATGGGGACTTCTTAGATAAGTAATTAGTTATAAGATTTTTAGATTAAAATTGTAGGTTAGTCAGTAATGACTAGTAACAATACTCTAAAAAAAACAACGTTAAATTTGACACTACACTGGAGAAGTATCGCAGCATTTTTATTTTTGGTATATAGTCCATTTTTTTCAGCTATAATTTTCGTTCACATAAGAATTTCGTTAGTGAAAAGTCATGCTAGGGGAAGCAAAAGCGATACTAGAGAAACTTACGGAAAATTCGAGAATTTTATGAGCAACCGGAGTTGCTTTGTTAAAAAAAAAAAAACTGTAAATTATATAAATTTTTAGTAGCAAAATGGAAACTAAATCAAGAAATCCATGTATAAAGAAGAAAAAAGTACTCTTATGAGAGAGAGAGAGAGATATGCTTTATTGTCGTAAAAAAATTTACAAAAATTTTATAGACAAAGCGTGTAACTTAAATACTAAACATATTATAAAAATAACTAAACAGCAGAAAAAACAAACAGAAACAAACAGACAAAATAGGAATAACAATTGCAATGGATATGCAATATCCGTCATTATAATTATTCTAATTTAATTTTTAAATTTAAATTTAAACTTTAATATTTAATTATTTAATTAATGCCATTGTATGTGGAACTCAAATGTCTAAGGTACGTTATAAAATTCTGCTACTGTGTAATATGGTCTTTCTAGAAGAAAAGCTTTAGCCAGTCTTCGGAACTTATCGTATGTATTTATAGATTTTAATTGCATCGGAAGGTTATTATACAATTTTTTGGCATTGTAGGTAATGGAATGTTTTAATAGGTCAGAAGTGGGCATTGTTAAATAAACATCAGTCTCTAAATTTCTTGTAGGATATCTACGAGTCGGTCTTTCGGATAAATTTTGAATGTGCTTGCGAACTAAGCAGACGGATTCGAAAATAAATAGAGCAGGAAGGGTTAGAATTTTGAAATTTTTGAAGTAATTTTCGCAATGTGTCCAACTACTTAAACCAAATACATAGCGGATTGCTCTTTTTTGCAGTTTAAAAATAGATTCGAAAAGGTATAAGCTGCAAGAACCCCAGAAAGGTAAACCATAGCGAAGGTGAGATTCGAATAAGGAAAAGTAGGTTATTAATGCAGTAGAAGGAGTCAGCTCTTTAGAAACCGATTTAATGGCAAAACATGCGGAGGATAATTTTTTTGCTAAGGTATCTATATGAGCAGACCATTTTAGAGAATCGTCTATATAAAGACCTAAAAACTTGATTGAAGTCACCGTTTGGATCAGATTATTGTTTAAAGTTATAGGTTGTAAAGTACCTCTGTAAGACAATGCTACAGTTTTACTGGTGTTGAAACAAAGTCCATTCGAATCAGACCAGGACTTAATAGTCACTAGATCTTCACTTATGATAGATTGTAATGTCTGCATGTTAGAATTATTCCAGGTTACACTGGTGTCATCAGCAAATAAAGTAATTCTACCACTTATTATTAAGTCTGTGATGTCGTTGATGAATAATAAAAACAAAATTGGACCTAATACTGATCCTTGAGGTACTCCACTGCTTATTGCTAGATTTGTAGAATCCTCACCATTCGCCCGCACCTGTTGATTTCTATTTTCTAGGTAAGTTTTAAACCATTGTAAAGGAGAACCCCGTATGCCATAAATTTGTAACTTATTAATTAAAATATCATGATTTACACAATCGAAGGCCTTTGCGAAGTCACAAAATACTGAAGCGGTGAAAAGTTTATCATTAAGTGATGTGTATATTTCATTAAGAACGGAAAACATTGCGTCGCTAGTGCATTTTTTAGGTAGAAAGCCATACTGATGAGCTGTGAGGATGTTATGCTTGAAAAGAAAGGGCAAAAGACGGTTTTTCATTAGCCGTTCTACTATCTTCGATAAGGTAGGCAATAACGCGATAGGTCTATAGTTACAGGTTTTGGTTTTGTCGCCACCTTTATGAAGTGGGATTATTATAGCTGTTTTTAGACAGTTAGGAAAGAGACCAATTTCAAAGGATTCATTAATCAGTGAAGTTAAAATGTTGATTACTACATCCGGTATATTTAGAAATATTTTGGTGGACAGGCCATCAATTCCACAGGAAAATTTATTTTGGATGTTGTTTATGGTTTGCACTAGTTCATGCTTGTCTACTGGTCTTAGGAAGAAACTTTCAGTGATCCTTTTAGTAGGTAGGAGGAAGGAGAGAGCATCCTGACTCGGAGCTATGTTAGATTTGATATTTTTACTTACATTTACGAAATAATTGTTTAGTTCATCTGGGCTAGGATTTACACTGTTTGAAGAACGGGTTTTATTCCTTAAGTCATTTATTATAGACCAGGTTTCTTTGGAGGAGTTTTTAGCTCTTGCGATGCGATTTTTGTAATAGTTTTTCTTAGCAGATTTGGTGATTTTCCGATACAATATTCTGTAGTTGTTGATATAGTTTAATATTAGGGGATTATCTGTGTACTTTTTAATATACATGAGAGTATGTTTAATGTTTACACAATTTCAGAAGAAAAAATAAATAATAAGAATTTACCGTGAATCAACTTATTTATCCATGTTTCGCCGACGCTATTGATGACAAACCAAACAATTAACCAACTGAACTAAAGTGATTACTGCCTCTGCAAATTAAATATTTTCTATGTTGACTCAAACGTGCCCGTTTTATTGCATGGCGAAAATTGCAAGAGAAAACAAATTGCCAGATACATGGCAACGTGTAACAAACCGATCAACCGCTAGCAGGTGACCTAACTGTGCTGTCAATGTGATGAAAATTAGGTACATATGATTAAGTTTTTATGTTCCCAGATTCAAATAAGGGACCTAAAAATTTAAGTACTATTGAGACAAATAATAAAATAATGTTAAGCAAGATACATTATAGTGTTAAGTAACACTTATGTATTTTAAACATTTCTTTTTCTAATTTTTATAAAGAAAGACATTCTTCATTCGATATAAACATGGCAACTATATGCACATTTAAAAAAAATATCAACGTATGATTCACTCTATACAGGGTGTCTGTAAAAGGTCTTTACAAAAACATACCACATATTCCTTAGACCAAAATAAGTCGATTTAAGTAAAATTACCTTAGTACAAAGTTGCTTCGTTTGAGCTCCAGAGGACCTTGAAGTTACAATTTTTAAATCGTTTTTCCCATATAAATTTAAAACGGCATATGCGATTTTGCTGAAATTTGGTGTATTGGTAGAGTTTTATGTGGCAAAAAAAATGGTATTAAAATTTTGTCCGATAATAATACATAGGCGTAGAACTTGATTTTTTAAATAATTGCACCTTTAAAAATTCTACGCCAATGGAAGAAAAGGAGTTTGAGTATGAAATTTAGATTGCGCAACTTATTTACTTTAAAAAAGGTACTCTTGATAAGACTCGATTACTCTCATGGTTTTGACGAAATTTGCATTTTAGTAATTTTAGAACATAAACAATAATTATTAAAATACAAACTTTGTCAAAACCATGAGAGTAAATCAAGTGTTATCAGGGGTACTTTTTTGTAGTAAATGAGTACCCAATCCAAATTTCATACTCAAACCCCTTTTTTGCCATTGGCGTAGAATTTTTAAAGGTGCAATTATTTAAAAAATCAAGTTCTACGCCTATGTATTATTATCGGACAAAATTTTATACGATGAAAAACATAAAAATGTACTTTTTTCATATCTTCTTCAACACCTCTAATCGAGACTTTTAACAAAAATACTCGATTCTTGCCATGTACGATTTTTTGAGGAATATTAATTATTTGCCTGCAATAGGTATACAAAAACATTTATTGTTGGTTTCCATAGTTTCATCTAAATAAAAATATTGTCAAGTTTTAACACCTAATCTCTTGTTAACGATTGAAAGTGTTCTATCTGACTCAATAATTAAAAAAACAAATGCTTGGTTTATTAATATGACTGTACAATATACCAATGCAGAATATACCGATATGTTACTGACATTAGGATTTTGTGAAGGAAATGCTCGAGAGAGTGTCAGGGTGTACTCTGAAAGGTTTCCAAATCGTCGTGTACCTAGCCACCCAACTTTTGCTGCTGTTGAGAGACGTCTTCGGGAGACCGGTTCCTTTGCTCCCAACACTGTTGATAATGGAAGAGAACGTTTTGTAAGGATTCCTGAAGTTGAAGAAGACATTTTAGAACGTGTTGAAGAAGATGCAGAATTAAGCACCAGACGAATTGGAAGGGAACTAGGAGTAAGAAAAGATGTCGTTCATAAAGTGCTTGGAGAACAATTTCTATATCCATACCATAAGAAGCCAGTACAAGAATTATTAGTCCATGATCCTCAAATTCGTTTGGGTTTTTGTCGATTTGTTAATATGCAAAGAGAAAGAGATCCAAACTTTGTCAAGAAGGTTCTCTTTACCGATGAAGCGGGTTTTACAAGAAGAGGTATAACTAATACCCATAATGAACATGTTTATGCCGTTGAAAATCCGCATGCAATAAAGGTAAACCATTTTCAGCACGAATTCAAAACTAATGTGTGGGCTGGAATAATTGGTAATTTCATTGTTGGTCCTGTCATACTTCCACGAAGATTAACTGGAGAAAATTATTTGGATTTTCTACAAAATACGTTGCCAGAATTGTTAGAAGATTTACCTCTCCAACTTCGGAGAGATATGTGGTTTATGCAAAATGGAGCTCCACCACATTTTTCTTTAACCGTTAACAACCACTTGAATGAACAATATCCACACAAATGGATAGGCAGAGGTAATGACGCACCTGTAAACTGGCCACCACGTTCCCCAGACCTAACACCGATGGATTACTTTTTATGGGGACATCTGAAATCCACAGTTTACAGGGAACCTGTAGAAAATGAGGAACAACTCTGGCAACGTATTCAAGATGCAATAAACAATCTTAGAGGTGATGAAGAAGTTATGGAAATGATACATTTTAATTTTCTTCGACGTATAAATCTTTGTATGCGTGAAAATGGTGAACATTTTGAACAATTTTTGTAACATCTCTATTTTGATTATGTTGAAAATAAATATTTTTGTGAAACCTATACACTCTAAATTATTAAAACAGAAATTTAGCGAAAACCATGAGAGTAATCGAGTCTTATCAAGAGTACCTTTTTTAAATTAAATGAGTTGCGCAATCTAAATTTCACACTCAAACTCCTTTCTTTCCATTGGCGTAGAATTTTTAAAGGTGCAATTATTTAAAAAATCAAGTTCTACGCCTATGTATTATTATCGGACAAAATTTTTATATCATTTTTTTTACCACATAAAACTCTACCAATATACCAAAGATCAGCAAAATCGCATAAGTATGCCGTTTTAAATTTATATGGGAAAAACGATTTAAAATTTTTTTCAAGGCCCTCTGGAGCCCAAACGAAGCAACTTTGTACTAAGGTAATTTTACTTAAATCGACTTATTTTGGTCTAAGGAATATGTGGTATGTTTTTGTAAAGACCTTTTACAGACACCCTGTATATAAATTGAGTGCAATCGACTTATTTTGGGAGCTATGTCTCAGCAATTTTGGGATACCCTGTATCCTGTTTAAAGACTTGCAAATTCTTACATATACTTCATTACAATGTTTTAGAGCTTCTTTTGTGGTTAGCCAGCCAAGAACTTATAGATGTATTTACTAGGTTATAATAACGAGACAGCTGCCTTAAAACAGTCCAATATGAATAACAATCTGGATATAGGGGAACATTCTAAAATCTAATAACATTAAGGGCATTAAAAGGGCCACACCTTTCGGTAAATATCGAACTGGCCAAGAGATTTATTTTAGGGTAATAGCTAGTTTATATGCAATGCTATTCAATAAGTAAATTGCAAAATATTCAATCAGAAATATGAGGAAAAGCTTCATGTTTTGCTTACAATAGTTCCTACATACAAAACACGAACAAGTAGCAACATTTATTTTAAAAATTAAAACTAAAGCATAAAGTCTTAACAACATTAATATAACTCTTATACATTTTTTATGTCCTCACCTCCTTCCGCATTTCACTCATATTATGAATTTTTGCTTATTAATTTCCGAGTATCCCGATTGTTGGAAACAAGGTTTGATATCTCCTGTACCGAAAGTTGGTTGTCCCTCTGAATTAAAAGACCTTCGCCCAATAACAGTGCTCCCAACACTAAAATTATTGAAACGAAAGTAGTAGTATCGAAACAAAAGTAGTACCCATATGGGTAAAGTATCGAAAGCACAGTATCGGGTATTAAATTACCCGGTATCGAAAGAAAAGTATCGAAAGAAAAGTATCGAAAGAAAAGTATCGATACCAGTATCATATCAGTAGTATCGCAACATCCCTAGTGATGTTGCAATTTTTCCCTTTAGTGTCTATTCCGTCTGTTCAGATGGCAGCATCTTATGGACGGTACATTTTTAAATCTTAACACAAAAGAATGTATTTTGCTTTTTAGCTTTTAAATACTATAAACAATAATGGAAAGTCCATAACTTTTAAATATTTGTTAAATATTATGCATTAAAAGTAAAACAAATTATAGACTTTCCACCATTCTTTACCGTACTATGAATTCAATTTTAAAAACAATTCTTCAAAAAATTATCGTTCAGTGCTGTATTTTTTGTGATAAAAAAGTCGCCGTCACTTGTCATTGACAACGCGTTGAACTTGCACTTGAGAATACCCGTAGTACCTATTGTTGAGAAATGTATTTAAAAATTTAATGCTCTTTGATTTTTTTCTCGGAATCTGGAAGGAATTAAAACTTTAAAATATATGCATATCTAGGAAATATTACCTAATTTATTTTGCCAAAAATTTTATTTTGAACAGAATTGCTTTTTGATAAATTCTTCTCCGAAAAATTATAAGGGGTGCTGTAATTACCTTAAAACGTTGAGAAAATATGGCCTACCGAAATTAGTAGACGGTTTAATTTGCTGGTGAGCACTTATGGTCAAATGAGTATAACGAAAATGTCAAATTTTTGAGAGGCAGGTACCACTTGTAATGTATATAGCTGCAAGCGCTCCTGCTTTCGAGAATTCGTTGGACACTTATCATAGTATAATTTAATAATAAATTCAGCCCTAAGAAAACATGTTGGCTCTAGAAACAAAAATATTTATAAAAAAATGCAATTGCCGATAATGTCCTTATTTCTACACGAAGCAGTAGTGAAAGTGGCGATTTTATGAGAATTTATGACCTCAAGTAATGTCAAGAATTCCGGTCAAGCTTGATAAATTTCCTGGAAAACGCATTGCTCCTGTATCTAATTAACTATGTACTTTCTCACCATAAAAATAATAAATGCAAGTATTCCACTGATATTTTAAAAATAAATTTAAGTTATTGTTTACCTCGGTTGACTAATGGAAATAACGATAGAAGGAGAAAAATTATAATAAGCATTCACTGACCCGAGGGTAGCTTTCGACACAGTAGAGAACGAGAAAAAATATTGTACGTTCTGAAAGACTTATTTTCCGTATTTAATTGTATTGGTTAGAGTCAGTGGCGGTTTGCCCGTAAGGGCACTTGGGCACGTGCCCTAGTATAATAAACCAAAAAAAAAAAATAATTTACATATTTTATAGTTTCCTCAATGCATATTATTATTTTATCTAATATTCAGCGCAAACCGCGTTGGCACGACACTGGACGACCGGGCGTTGAGCGACATTCCGAGAATTCCGAAATTAAGTGGAAGGTACCCAGCAAACATTTTGGTGTAATTTGACGTCGATACTACCTAAATTATATATAATAAATTTAGTCGCAAAATTAGATTTAACCATAATTAAGTAAAATTTACGTTGGCTTGACGTGGATTCGACATAAGTGGAGAATAAGACGACGTCGAAATTTGGTTTTATTTACCAAAATAGGTAGAATTACATCTAAATCCACATTGTAGTAGCCCAGTACGTTTGGTTAGTATTACCCCTCTAGGGAAATTTGACGTCAGTATAACGTTAATTCGACGTTGATTTAACTAAGTTTAGGTAGAAACTACCAATATATTTGCAGATGACGTATGCCTCCAAGTGTACGAAATGAAATTTTATACTTATTTGGTATTTTTATCTATATATAAGTAGAAATATTATAAGAACACAACTAAAACATATACCTAATTCACATGAAAGATTGAAAAGAAATAAATGTCGGTGACAAAAATATATGTAATGTAATTGCGGTGAATATACAGTTCACGCTTGTTGAAATTAATGCGAAGAAAATTTTGTCGTGCATGTTAACAGTTCTACTTAGAAAAATAACAATGCCCTTCCAAAATACTCTCTAATTAAAAAAATATAAGAAAAAAATATGATCATGTAAAAAAATAATAATAATAATAATAATAATAATATTATGAGCTAAAACTATGTTACGTTTGTTGTGTATCACTTTAGAAAATCAATAATGTTTCGTTTTTCGGTATTTTCATTCGTATGTTTTAGTTATGGTCATTTTAAAAATTTAAAATTTGAAATCGTACTTCAATTACGTTAAGAAAAAATGGCGTATTCTGCGAATTCGACCTAAAAGTTATTATGACTAAGGAAATCTACGTATTTTACAAATACCTTTTTACTAAGTTGAATTAACTTTAATTTCACGACATATTAGTTAACTTTACCTATTAAAAGAAATAATAACTTATAGGTTTTATAAAAAATTTACCTATAGGTAAATATAACATATTTAGGTCACGTTGTTCTGCACTTGAGATTTTAGACGTTTCACTTTACGATAAAAATCGGAAGTATAACGATATGATTTATTATTTTTCGAACTCATTTTATTAATTATTTTTCGCACTCATTTAAAGCTCTATCTACACCACACGTAAATTAAGATTACGACTGTAATAGTTTTTTTAAATGGCCGAAATTCTTAAGAATAATGACGAAGACAGTAACTGAACAACCTAATTGTTAAAATAACCTAAATAATATAAATTTTACAAATAGGTCATGTATGACTCTTTTTAAATTGGTGGTTTTTAGTCGAATTTACTTTGTGGTAGATTTTTCAGGTAATTGCTACAACAAAGTTAATAAATATTTCTTCAAGATGACTTATAGGTCAACTAAATAAGTATTCGACTATTTGGTTGAAATTAGGTAAATAAACAGGTAGAATTTTGCTACGATCTCGACCTAATATTACTTTAAAGGAGAGTAAATAAAAGCGGCCAAATAGGTTACTATGGAGGCATAAAATTACGTAGAATTTTTAACCAAATCTACCTATTCTACTATAAAGTCGATTTATAGTTGCCAAACAGGTAGATATTACCTAAATATGACACCTAATTTTACTACAAAGGAAATTTAACTTTGAAGTAATTGTTGGTTATTTTTTTTAGTAGTTTTTCTCTTACTGATATGGTTAAAGTTACCTTTAAGCAGATTTGTGTAAAAGGTAGATTTCTTGGTATAATTTACGTAAATTTAAATATAAATTAAAACCGTTTGGTAAATTTACATTAGAGGTATATTTTTCTAGTCAATTTTACGTAATAATTACCTCAATAAGTAAATTCGTCTTTAACAAAGTCGAGTTATAACTAATGTTATAGAAAATGTTTGCTGGGTAGGCACAGTAAATGTGTGCCTATGTTGTTTTATCTCTCATTATGATGCGAAAAACAAGGACAACGACAATATCGCTTAGCTAGAGATGAACACATGCGATGGATTATACGTCACAAGCAGGGCGCTGTCCCATGGCACAGATTACCTAGACCAGATACGAACGTACGCAGCGGCTTCTTTACCGGCTTCCTCACAAGGCGATGAGGTATGCGTTTGTTGGACCATGATAATAATTTATTTATTGTGATTACGAAAAAACGTTAGTTGGACCATTGGAATAGTTAAGAAATAAAACTTCAAAGAAAAATAACTTTTTTTTATAAAGCAGTCAAAAATATGATGAAAAAAAATCAATAATATTTATAAATGGAACAAAACTTTTTTTTTGGTTTTGTCTGACTTTTTCGAGGATTTCAAACCTCTGTTTGCATATTTAAGAGTATAAAAAATTATAAATAATTGGGTTGTAATTAACTGAACAGTATTTAATTCATTATGTACAGTATAATATTACAAGCAGTAAGTAAAATATTGTAAAAGAATCAGTACTTTTATAAAATATGATGAGTAAACATTGAATTTTGGAGCAGTAAAATTATTATTTGGCCATAAAATTTAAATAATGATCATTTAATTTGTGCCGTAAATAATTTAATGGTGTACATTTTCGCAAATTGTTGGCAAGGATGACCAAATTCTATTTTGCTCATCTCAAAAAGATATGCGTTGGAAATTCCAGGCTTAGTTGACAAACTATCAAATAGAGATATAAATATTTTTTCTAATTTGAAAATATAAAAGGGACATTTTTTGCTGGGAGATTTTAAATTTCCAAACACCTTTTCTTCAGAGTCGTATGCTTTAAAATGCGTTAACAAGTTAGAATTGTTAAGTAAATTGCATTCTTCTGAGAAATTGACGCAAAATGATTTTTTGATTAAATAGCCACATACATAGTTAAATGCATTTTGAGTGGTCACATTTAGCTCCCTGTAGTCACATTCAGAAATACTTATTGCCCCAACTGATTGTTTTGAAATATATATAATTTTTAATAATCGGAGAACTTGTTTTTCTAAGGGAAAAACGAATTCCGGGAATCCTTTCCAGTGTGTGCCCCACTGCCGCTAGTGCCCACGAACCGCTACTGGTTAAAGTAATGACGATTGACAGAAATAAAAATCGGGATCCGGAAGTTTCGCCCCCCACATTTCGCCCCGCACATTTCGCCCCCCACATTTCGCCCCTGCACATTTAGCCCCTGCACATTTCGCCCCAAGACGTTTCGCCCCCAACACATTTCGCCCCCACACATTTCGCCCCCACATTTCAAAAATGAATACATTTTTTCAATGTAAATGGATGTAATTGTATATTTGAACTTAGTTTTAGTTCTAATTAACTTTTTCAAATAAAATTTTTATATGTTGTCAAATGTAAAGGTAATTTACCTATGAATATATTTTTTGACAAATCTCGTATACTACTGGAAAAAATTGATATCTGATAATTGTATTTTAGAGTTTTAACATGGTTCCAACTTACTGAGACGTACTGTATAATTAAATACATTTCGCCTCCAGCCTGAAATAATGATACAAAAAAGGTTTTAAATAAAAAGTGTATATTTTATTATATATAATATATTAAAAAACTGAATTAAAATGTATAATTGAGAGCTATTCCTCTTAAATAATCTAAACGATCTTTTTCTTCAAATTGTGTGGTAAGCCGTTGTAATCTTGTCCCAATTGCTGCGTATGTTTTATTTTTAGCTGTAGTCGGCTTCCCCGCTCGTATCTGGGACATTGAATAGTTTACAATTGCTTGCTCTTTTTTTAAGATATTTATAAATTTGTAAATATTGGGATGTAAGCTTCCACAAGAAGCTACAAATCCGCGATGCCAGCCCTCTACATGATTGTTGGTTCTGTGACCATTTTGAAGACTTCTGTCGTAAACATTCCACAACGGAATTGGAAAAGACGGTGTTCGCCTTTAGACGTGATTCTTATGAACCAGTTTATCTTTTCCACGGTTTGATTTAACGAAAGACATAATAATTATATAATATATATCAACAATAAATCACTTTAGTTGTTCAAATGAAACTGAAGGTTTGTAGATATTGGGAATATTTATATTATAATTGTTGAGGGCAGGTAGGTTATAATTATAATCCTTTTTGATTTGATGGTTTTCAATAATGTATAAACACTTAATAAATATTTGATTGGACCATTAAAGAAAATTATCTAATTATAATCCTTTTTGATTTGATGGTTTTCAATAATGTATAAACACTTAATAAATATTTGATTGGACCATTAAAGAAAATTATCTAATTATAATCCTTTTTGATTTGATGGTTTTCAATAATGTATAAACACTTAATAAATATTTGATTGGACCATTAAAGAAAATTATCTAATTATAATCCTTTTTGATTTGATGGTTTTCAATAATGTATAAACACTTAATAAATATTTGATTGGACCATTAAAATTATTACACTTAATAAATGTATACTACTGGAAAAAATTGTTATCTGATGATTGTATTTTAGATTTTAGAACATGTATAACTTTTTAGGAAGAATACGGTTCTTGGTTTTTTCCTAAAATTAATAATAAAAAACTTTGGTATTGGTACGGTATTTGTGATAGAAACAAATAATTATTATGACCGTATATAAATATTATATTGGGGGCAAAATGTGTGGGGGCGAAATGTGTTGGGGGCGAAATGTCTTGGGGCGAAATGTGCAGGGGCTAAATGTGCAGGGGCGAAATGTGGGGGGCGAAATGTGTGGGGCGAAATGTGGGGGGCGAATGTTCCGCAAATCATAAAAATCGACCTGTTTTTGCATTTTTTTTTCTTCAAAAAATGTATCCTACAAAATATTCTGACATAGAATCGTCCTTAATCATTATAACTAAAATCCTTGATATTAAATCATTTTTTCCTTGTCCCATTTTTCTATATCGCCTCATAACGACTTTAATTTCATCATTAACTATAATATATCCAACATAATATCTGCATGTCTATTAATTATTATCCCGAAAATTGTTATATATCATGTCAAAACGTCCTTGGGTCCATCAAAAAATCGCCGAATTAGGCAAAACGGCCCCGTCGCATTTTAATTTCCACAATAAACCTTGCTCGGCAAATTGTTTCGCGCAAGGACCAAAACAAATATCAAATAAATGCGCATAATAAACGAACCGTTCATTAAGGATTCATATTTTAAAATCGATATCTTTATTGAAATACGGGTACTTACGTTTAAGAGTCACAACACGCGAAAAAGAGATTAATAGTGATATTTTGAATTGAGGTTATGATCTTGGTCCGAACAGCGCCATCTTACAAACAAAATTAAATATAATATTTAAAGACAAGGTATCCCTGTGTATAAAAACCGCGTGTGTAGACCAAAACTTAAATTAACTGACTTTCGAATTATAAGGGCTAGAGGTGGCAACAAGGATTATTAAAATTACAACTTTTCTTTTTTGTTTTTTCTTTTTGGCCATTAAATATTTAAATCTCTTCGTTTCAAAAACAAAAACATACCGTTGTGGTTATTTTTTCAACTAATTATAACTAATAACTAATAATAAAATCTTTTACGTCAAAAAATACTTCTTAACGATTAAAAGGTGTGTACAAAATTTCATAAAAATATCTGGAGTGATAATAAAATTATGTAAAAAAAGTAATTTTTTCTTAAAACTGTAAGACCCTGTAGCTCAAAAATTACGAGAAAAGAATCGAAAAGAATCGAAAAAAATCGAAAAAATCGAAAAAAATCGAAAAGAATCGAAAAGAATCGAAAAGAATCAAAAAGAATCGAAAAGAATCGAAAAGAATCGAAAAGAATCGAAAAGAATCGAAAAGAATCGAAAAGAATCGAAAAGAATCGAAAAGAATCGAAAAGAATCGAAAAGAATCGAAAAGAATCGAAAAGAATCGAAAAGAATCGAAAAGAATCGAAAAGAATCGAAAAGAATCGAAAAGAATCGAAAAGAATCGAAAAGAATCGAAAAGAATCGAAAAGAATCGAAAAGAATCGAAAAGAATCGAAAAGAATCGAAAAGAATCGAAAAGAATCGAAAAGAATCGAAAAGAATCGAAAAGAATCGAAAAGAATCGAAAAGAATCGAAAAGAATCGAAAAGAATCGAAAAGGATCGAAAAGAATCGAAAAGAATCGATTAATCATAAAGAATCGATTATTTTTAAGTAATCTACTAGTCGAAAATAACTGATTATTTATTTTGATGGTCGCCCGGCCTTAACGTTTTTAACAATCCATTTTGGCACTAAAATTATCTAAATAGGAAGTTTTATTTGAGTAATTGGATTTTTTTTAATTCATTTATAGAAATCTACTGAAATCTACCAAAAGAAAATTGTCTACACTAAAACTAGTCAAAATAGCTGAAAACCTATCAAAAAAAGCAGAAATCTACCAAAAAAGTAGAAATCTATCAAATGTGGCAACGTTGTAACGAACCAAGGTACCACCCTGTATCTTATTTATATTTAGGTTTGATTTATATTTCATTTTTCAGTTTCAAGATGACACTACCGGTACTATTTCTGGAATCTCCTGTCTAGTACTCTGTAGTTCGATTGCTCGGGTTCCTTTTTAGTTGTCTAGATGGCACGCTAGGTACCGTTTAACGCTTATTCGAGTTTTTACACTATTTTGGAAAAAACTCGTAATTCGCACATTTATCGCGACTGATTTTGATTCTGAATACCTCTGGTGCGTGAATTACTTTTCGAAGATTGTGTTCATACCTGTATTTAGGTAAGTTATATTTTTATTAACTAATTGTTGTTTGAGTAAGAATACTTCCTTCGCATTATTTTGGTAATTTTTTGTCGTTTATTAAACTATGAGCTGTTTGTAAGCCGCGGCTTTATATCTGACACACCTTTTCTTATTTTATTTAGAGTTAATAAATCGAACAAAGCGCCGTCGAAGTTTTCTTTCCTACTTCCTGGCCGAACCCGCAACCTGCCACTTTGTGTTAAGTAAGTGGTTTTGCAACAACGTTAAATTAAAGACTCCCAGACCAAGCACAATAACTAATCGTTGGACCAAGCGAAGTTAACTGTCGTGACGTAATCTACGTGCGATGCACAAAATGATGCTAAAAATGGCGTGGTTTCAAGCAGGCACACTGCTGTTTCACGGATCTATTAACCTGTCTTTTTAACATTGATTCTCAGACACCTCTCGCGTTCACTAGACATATCGAACCGACAGAAGCGATCGTCCTGAGCGCAGTGTGGTACCAAAAAAAGTAGAGATTAACACGTACGAAAATAATAAATATATTAAAGTGAATTTATAATATTAAGTTATTTATATGGGATTTTAAAATAATGTGCTCTTATGAAATTTAACTGTGTGTTCACAAATGAACCAATGGAGAAACCGCCCCTGTTCCCTCCTACTCTAAGTAAGGTAGTAATTATGTAAGATGAAGTATTATGAAAAAACAAATAAAAATATTATACAGTAAACTTTTGTAAAAAGATCTGCTGTTTATTAGAAGGAATATATTGATTTGAAATGTGCTCAAGTTCTACACACTCTCTAATAAAACAATATTTTGTATCAATATGTTTGAGTCTTTGGTGTTTTTTTTTTTTGGTTCAGTGGTTAATACAAGAATAATTATCTTAAAAATTAACTGTTTTTGTCATTTAATTCAACACCCTGGGCCCGTAACCTATTCTAATATATTATATACAAAGAAAATTACTGTACTGACAATTTATAATTTATTGACATCTTACAATCTCATCTCTAAACAAGTATATTAGTATATACTATTATAATCTCTTAGATTATTTAAATATATGATAAACAGACTTGCAAGTATCAACAATTTCTTTCATAGATAATTAAGATTGATAATACGAAGGAATAATTGTAAATGAAATTGTAAAATAGTAAAAAAATATCGTGAAAGGCGAAAGTTTTATAGTTTTATAGGGAAAAAATTTTGGCTAAAATAATTTTTTATAGCTAACCATAATATGGCCAACTTTTTTTCGCCCAGCAAAATTTTCAAGTAGCTGTTACTCAAAAAGTAAAAGTCCAATAAAAAAAATATTTCCCTCAAAAGTGTCTTATTTTTTTTTATCTATTTTAAGAATATGTAAAGAAAAAATGAGGTTCCCATTTAAAAAAACAAAGTCCACCTCGATATGACCATATTATGGTCAGCTATAAAAAAATGAATTTAGCCAAAATATTTCCCCAAAAAACTATAAAACTTTTGTCTGAAACTTTTTTTTCTAAAATGCATATTTTCGGCGGTATTTAACTGTAACACTTTAATTTAAACACCTGGTATACTGGTTTAAGTTAAGAGAAATAGAAAAATGTCATTGTATTTTTCACTATGACCTTCCTTCTAAGGCCTATAACTCAGTTATTAAAGGCTTTTACAAACAAATACTAGGAGACAAAAACATTTCAAAAGAGATGTAGCATACAAGTGGCGTCCTGTTTTTAAGTAAATTCTAAAAAATAAAGGGCCAAAGGGGTGCGGAACCCCTCTAAAAACATGTAATTAAAACAATTAAAACTTCATTTTATTGGTCACTGTATACTTACATCCCATGTATATTTTCATAAAAATATATTAAGCCGTTTAAAGTAAGGGCAAAAAATTCCTTCTAAAATTTCTACTTTAATTTCCTATAACTTTTTTACTTTCATTTTTTACGTAAACAAGTTAATCGGCCTATTTTGACCCTAGAAACTGTGGTTAAATTTACTGTACATATTTTGTGTTATATTGTGAACTCTTTTATGTTATATTTAGATTATTTTTGCTAAATCATTACTTTTAGTTTATAAATGGGAGTAAAACGTTAATATTATTGCTTTTTGAGATAGCATTAGTGTAGGCTTTAGTCCAGAGATGTTTTGATTCCCTTTAAGGTGTATATTAGGCATGATCTAACCATCGCGCATCGGTACAGAACTGTTCTAAATTTGTATACACAAAAGTGTAGTGTGATTTTTTACATTTAATAATGATCATTTCTGTAATTGTTTGTACTAGTTCTGTCTCTAGCCAATAAATACCTGCACCAGACAAAAATCTATTTGAAGTAGATATGTGGTGAAATATGATATATTTTTTAATCTTAACTTAATATAGTATTATAATAATAATACTCTCCCTAATTCACTCCTTTACGAGTAAATTTTTTACCCCAAAAAGCTGAGCTTGTCCGGGGGAGGGATGGTTATTATTATTTGCCTCGATCCGGGGCGACTTAAAGATGATTGATGGTGCTATTTCACTTACAGGTGAGGAAGACCCGGAAAACCCCACCCACCATCTTAATTAAAAACGTTTTTAAATGTCGACCACTCTTGCTATTTTAAATATTCAAGAGGAAGAGGTTGAAATTCGGGATGTTATAAAAATGTGCTGTATCAAAAATCGACGAGAAAAGTCATTTTCTCGAATTTTTTACCATACATGGGTTGGTTTACAGTTACATATTTTCATAATAGCAAAATTGCTATCAGTATTTTACGTGGTATTCCAAACAAATGGAACGCAGTGCTAAGGTTTGGTAGGTATGTCTAAAGGTTTGCGACATACGATGTAGTCTACCTACAATACGAGAAATCATAAATATTGTTTGACAAGTCATTGGAATACCAAATGAGGCAATCTAAATCACGTGACAAAAGTCAGTGTTTTGTCACAGTATAACCACAGCTTAACAATACAGCTAAAACACTCTCTTGGCGGCAACGGTTTGCGTCGATTTCGTCGCGCATCGCTTAAGCTCCGCCTTCCAAGGGAAAAGACGGTTTTGGTGTTCAGAAGCGTACTTAGGTAAGGTGTTGAGTCGTGCGTATAATTTCGTTGATTGTATAATTTCGTGGAGCCTATAATTTCGTTGATTGTATAATTTCGCGGAGCCTATAATTTCGTTGATTTTGTTTGAGTTAAAGGTACTGTTATTATTTTGGTGACTCTTTAGCTATGAGTAGAATGAGTGAAAAAAAAAGACATCATTCTGTTTGTGCAGTCAAAAGCTGTTTTAATAAGGGTTATACCTGCAAGAAAACATTCTTTAGTTTTCCCAAGGACCCAAACCGATAAGTACCACATTATAAGAAATTTTCATTGTTAAAAATATAATTTATACAGGGTATCCCATTAGTGCGTTATTGTTCATTATTTTGTTGTAGACACGCAAGAAAGTTTTAAATAAAAGTTATATGGATTTGAAAAATACCTACATATTTTAAAAATATCTTTGGATATACAGGGTGTCACGTTTTTGCCTGGCAAATTAAAATGTATGTTTTTTAAATGGAACACCTTGTATTTTATTTTATGATAAAATTATTAACACCCTAAATTATTGTAAAGACGAATTGATACAGAAAAATTTTATCAGGTATGTGTGTGGTTACCTTTTAATAAAAGCCTTGCGGATCCACTCCTCTACGATACCTGTCTTAAATATAACAAAGATCACGTTGAATTAGATGATTTTTCTTTTTATTGCTTTTTAAAGGCATATGATAACGCCAATCCAGATACATTTGGAAATCTGCACCTGTCAAATGATGAATTTGTAGAACTAATATTCAATATTGATAAGATATTTCAAAATAATTTTGAAGAATTGGCTACAAAAAATAACATTTGTACCACACTTTTAGAATTAATTAACCCAATACCCTTTAGTCATCCATGCTAACGTTTTCCAAAAGAATAACTTATTTTATTGTATGTTTAATCTCAATAACTAAAAAATATACTGACAATTAGTTTGACAGAATTGTCATTTATTTAAAATTTTAAAAATAATAGCAGTCGGTTGATCAAAATATGAACGGTGATTGGCGAATTTATTTTTTTTTGCAGTGTTCTCACTACCTAGAATGGATATGAAATATATTCGTTCAATTGAAGGCAATAGCATACTTTTTCGTTTTGTAATCTGTGCATGGATATTAGCCAATCTATGCACATACTACAAAACGAAAAAGTATGTTATTGCGTTCAACTACGAATATATTTCATATCCATTTTAGGTAGTGAGAACACTTTAACAAAACTAAATCTACAAATCACAGTTCATATTTTGGTCACCCAACTCCTATTATTTAAATTTTTTTAAATAAGTGACAATTCTGTTAAACTAATTGTCAATATATATTTTAGTTATTGATATTAAATATACATTAAAATTTTTGTGTAGACTCGATAAATAATAGCATTTTTGTTTTTATTGTGTCCACATTTAAAAAAAATAAATTTTAATCAAACTACATGATACTAATTTAATTACGAGTATTAAAACTAAAGTCCTGAAAGTTTCGGTGAAGATGAGGACAGAGCATCTGCCTTCCACGCGTAAAGCCCGGGATCGAATCTAGGCCGAGGACTAATTAATTTTTCATGTTAATTTTATTTTATAAATTAGTCAACTTCGTAAATTATTTTAAAATTAGTTATTTTGTCTAAATAACCTAAAATAATTTTTTAAATTTGTAGATTTTCGTTAGTGGGTCGTAGAAAAAATATACTGACCATATCGAGTGGATTGTTCATATCACAATCAGACGATTGAGTACTCCGCATACGACGTCGTGCTCAAACTTCGTCTTTGTGTGATATTGCTATCATATCCACCCTTGTTGAACAAACTATAATTTATTTGTTTTCTTGGTTTAAACCAAAACTTAAGTTTTACATCAGAAATAGGAACTAAATTAATTTACTTTTCAAGTTTTCTTATAAAAATCGATATTACTTTCTCCAAGTACAAATTTAGTACCTACCTAAAATAAGTACTAATTATGTAATATCGTGTAATATTGTAATTCAAATTTCACATTACTATAAAGTTTCAAAATTCCCTACTTCGGTATGGTCAGATAAAAATTGAATATATTATATTAATAAAAACTGTCAAAGTATTACTTCTACAAATCTGTATTTCAATTAATAAGAATACATCTAAATAAAACTAATATTGTTAAAATAAAAGCACAAATTCTTAATAATTCCAAAATACCATAGAGTTCCCAGACCTCAGTCGAAGCATTCGTTTATCTAGGTATAAACCCTTTGCGCGAAGAGTAACACTTGCCAGAGACACGGGGTACCACTTGATTTGCATCCACGAGCGTGACACAATTCTTTAACAATTGAAGCCCTTGGTGTAAAAAGGATCCAAGCCACAATTTGTCGTGAAGTGACTGTTTTAGCTCAAAACATTTGTTAACGAGGATTTTACTAGCCACATACAAATTATTTTACCTCTAATCCGAAAGATGTGCTATTTTTCGTAATATTTATATTTAAATAATGTTTCTAATTATATTTGACAGATTTAAAACAATTTAAAAATTTAATTTCCCAAAACTTACTTAATATGGCATGTAACCAACCTTATTACGCCAAGGTTTTCAATTTTTTCAATAATAAAAAAATTGTTTAATCCGGGCCCGACTTTTCCCTCGAATCTAACAGAGATAGCACCATTCCGTCTTGCTTGGTTCTCGACCGCCAGATCAAAGACGCCGACACGGAGTTGTGGAGCTGTATATTGTATAAGCTGTGGTATAACTTTATACTGTGGTTTCGTGACAAAAACTTTTTTTGAAGTGTTTAGAGTTTTTTTTGAGTCTAGTTGAAAAATGGCATAAATTAATATTGATTAAGAACATATGAATAATAATAATAATTGTCAAGGTCAAGAAACTTTGTTGTTTGTGCCAAGCATTGGCCATTTTTGCTCATTCTGGCCGAAAGTTACATTACCCAAGTTATTATAAAAAGGTTGCTAAACAGGCACATCAACATAGTTAAAAAAACAAATTCGCCAATACATCAAGCAAATTAAGGAAACATATTTTAAACAATTAAATAAAATTATTTAATTCATCAATAATTCTAGTGTGAGTTAGTTTACGCAGAACGCTAGAAATGTAAACTGTAGGTATTTACTGATTGGCAACGGCCACTTCAGCCTCGATCGCAATGTATTTCAGCACCATCTTAAACCATCAAGTTTCATGTAAAAAAGCCGTTCAAACTCAACAAAGGACAAATCCTTAACAAGGATAGTTATTTATGTCGTTGATTTTAAATCGGGTCAAATTATATACGCTTACACAGTATTTTCTTGGGGTCAATTTCGTATGTCAATTTCGTTTCGCCATTAATTGAGGGAACGAAAGTCATCAAGGTTAAACGTTGTTGGAAAAGCGACTGAAAATTGGTGGGTATTAGCGTGCGGGAAATCTGAGCTAGACTGAAAAAGTAGGACGCAATATTTATCTGACCTCTACCTAAAAGAAAGAGGAATTAGGGTCAGATGAAAGTAAATAATCGAGTAAAGTTGAGTCATGAATGGAATCATACTTTTCCGCATTTTTTTCAATAACACTGATTAAAATTAATAGATTTTAAAATAACGGACAATTTAGGTACTATTTAGGTACAATTGAAGTCACCATTTGAGTGCCATCAGAAAAAATGAACGTCGGAAGGGAAAGTGTATTAAAACTGACGCTCCTTCACCGTCAAAATGGACTTTACCCGCTTTAATTGACCGTCTTGCGAATAAACGAAGTGAAAATTGATTTTCCCACGCAAACACAGACCCAGACTGGACTCACTTTCATTTTATATCAATATTGCGAAGCGTTTTTTGCGATGCGATTATTTATAATCGATTTGTTAAAACTAGGACATTTTTAATCTTTAAAATTCATATTTGTTTAAAAGAATAAAAAGACCGAAGAAATATTTCAAATGGGGACGTATCAATAAAGAATAAAACTTAAAGAAAGATAAATGGACAAAGTGTAGATAGTGGTTCAATAGCAAAAAGTATACGTCAATATGCGCAAAAGCGTCGTCATATATGGCTTCGAGAATTTATTATTCTATTTTATTTTAAATGTTTATTAGTTTTTTAAATAGAGGTTAGAATATTAATCTGTCCTGTTAGTTTTGAGAAAAACGCAAAAAACTTTGAAATAATTCTCTTCTGCTTTTATTCTAATAGTTAAAAACTATGGATTTTTACAAAATAGTAGGTAGTTATTTGGAACACGTTTCTATCATTCTGTTTTTATAGAAAAAATTGTAGTTTTTAACTTCTAATTTTTAACCGACTTCAAAAAATGAGGTGGTTTTCAATTTGTCGTAATATTTTTTTTCTTTTTTATATATGTTCAGCGATAATTCTCTAACACGTTATCCGATTTCAATGATTCTTTTTTGTTAGAAAGGAGGTACTTCAGGGGTGGTCCCATATTAATTTGATTAAAATCTAATAAATTATCTCTTTATTTTTAATGTATGTTTAGCGGTAATTCTTTACTACCTTCTTTTTTTTTTGGTAGTAGGGAGAGCGGGGCAAGACGGTGTATTTAAGGTTTGATTGATAATATTTCATACAGGATAAGTTCAATAAATTTACAAAATTAGGAAACACATTGTTATATATTTGTTTATTATGTATTAAAATTAAAAAAATATACAATAAAAAATGAAAGAGTAAAAAAAGTTGAAACAGGGGCATGTCAAAAACTTCATCTTGCCCCACATGTGGGGTAAGATGGGAAATGATGCGGGGCAAGATGGTATCTATTCACATAGGGAACAAATATGGGTCACTTCATCATCCTCATCCTCTTCGCCCGCACAGGAACAATGGGCCCATCTGTGACATCTGATACAAAGGATCCACCCTTCTGTCGATTCAGAGTAAAGATGGCCACAGTACAAACATTCTGCATCAGAAGATTCAGAGGATGATACTGATGATGTTGATGGTCTTTTTTTGATCCCAGTCTTTTTCGGTTTAAAATTTTCTTTAGAACCAATTGTTTTTTTTTTGTATTTTCTTGCCCTTCGCATTATTTTTGTTTTCTAATTTTCTCTTAACATTTTCTTTCTTCTGTAGCTCTTTATTTTGTCTCTCAGCAATTTCCTTTTCTAGTTCCTGTTTATACGGCGATTCCGTTAAAACAGCGGTATTGCCTTTTTTTCGGGTAACCCTAGGAGTCGTTTGCTTGCAGGAAGGAACCGGCATAATATCTTCCGGTGTGCATGGTAAATGCGAAAGATTAGTTTGTTTTGGAGTTATAAATTCGAAGGAAGTAGCAGGCTTAGTTAAATCTTGAAAGTCTATTTTAAAAGTGGAATTAGACGAACAGGAAGCCTGGATACTTGGGACATCAGAACTAACTATTGGTTGATCTGTAGGTGTAGAAGGGCGCGGAGGAATAACCGGATTCGACAAATTCGTGGAAAGTTCAGACGTATTCATTTGACTATCAGGTATGGAGTTATTAGAAAGAACAATTTCTGTGGTCTGTGATGGAGCGAAATCTGCTTCTCCAAAAACATTTCTATTAAGTGGCCATACTCCAGTCTGACGAAATCCATTAATTGCCGTAAGCATTGTAGCTGCTCGCAAGAAAGCATTTCCGAACAAGCTTGCAATTTGATACTGCGAAACAACCCGTCCTGGGTTTGTTCTCAGCCACTGAGATATTTCTGTATCATAGAAAACACTCACAGGCCGCATAAATGAAACGTCCAGTGGCTGCAAACGATGTGAACAATGTGGAGGGAAACATAATAAAATGACACCATTTTCTCGTGCGTAGTTGATCAACTCTATATTTTTTGTACTATG
This sequence comes from Psylliodes chrysocephalus, assembly GCA_927349885.1. Taxonomy (NCBI): domain Eukaryota; kingdom Metazoa; phylum Arthropoda; class Insecta; order Coleoptera; family Chrysomelidae; genus Psylliodes; species Psylliodes chrysocephalus. The sequence goes on along the minus strand of OV651821.1, from coordinate 4,661,746 downwards.
AGTGGAGTGGCCATCTAGTAGCAGAAGTACAGGTGACGTTTTTGAAGCTTTGCTAAATTGAACGAACTTTTTAAACCATGCAAAAAATATCTCTTTTTGCATCCATCCACTTGGATGAGTCTCAGCCCATGCACCAGGAGAACAGCCATTCAATAACTCTGGATTCATTTTAGAACGTGGGAAAATAAACATTGGTGGCATGTAGGTACCTGCAGCGTTAAAACATATCTCAATTGTGATAGTGTTACCTCTCTCAGCAGAAGTCAGTGCTCCAACTTGCTTTCTTCCTTTTAACGAAATAATTTTTGACTTAGTTTTGGGAACAACTGATACGCCAGTTTCATCGCAGTTGTATATTCTTTCTGGAGTTAATTTATATTTATCTACTAATCGAGTTAGAAGATCAAAAAAAAAAACAACTGTAGGATTAAATCCTGCTGCTCTTGCAGCACTGGTAGCCTCAGGTTTTCTTAGAGATATCCTAGGATTGCGACGCATAAAACCTGGGAGCCAATCTTTCCCTGCAGTTCGTTTTTCAGTTGCGAATACATGGGCTTTATTGAGCCTTTCAGCCCACTGAAAAGCTAATACTCGTAGGTCGTAAGGAGTAAGGCCAAAAAATCTCTCCTCCATTTTTAAGAAAAATTTTACTAGCAAATTTTCCTCTTCTGAACTAAAAACTGGCTTTTTTGGACCTAAACTGGGTTTAAGTTGCTCAGTTCCAATATCTGGATTTTCTCTAGCTATTTTAACTTTTCTCTCCAAAGTTGATTGAGGCACACCGTACGATTCAGCTGCCCTTTTATATCCCATTTCCTCATTCAACACAGCTGTAACGGCATGTTCCATCCCTTCAACAGACCAATTTCCACGGTCAGACTTTCGTTTATACTTTCTCACCATGATCTTAAAAAGAAAATAATTATAAATATAATTTTACTCTGGCAATTTAAACAACAAAGGTGACTTTCTATATACCAAGTAGTACCCCTTTTTGCCCCTCAAAAACAAAACCATCTTGCCCCTTCGCGCCATTTTGCAAAAATTTCTAATTACTGCGATTCTGGTTTATAAAAAATAAAAACTAATTATACGTAACTAACTGCAAATACATCCCACATACACCAGTAAATATTTAAAAAATGTAAAAATAATGTCTACTTACTTATCACAGTTTAAACTTGACCACTATAAAAATGTAACGTATGAAATCACAGATTATTTGGAGATAACTTTACACAACTGCTTCGTCGCAATTCCACGGCATACTAAACTTTCAACCCGTGGTTACAGACCTTGACAGCGCATTTTGTTGTTGTTTTCCGTTCGATCGACTGCCCCCACTCGCTACAATTAGTGGTACCCCATCTTACCTCACTACCCCCGTCTTGCCCCGCTCTCCCCTAAGGGGTTACCTCATGGGTGGTACCATATAAATTTATTTCAGATGTGGTGACGGCATCTGCACGATTTTGAAGTCGGTTTTTTAAAATTACTTTTAATACTTGTAAATAGTATCGGTTGTCCAAAAATCGGGTAAGTAATATATTCTAAAAAATGAATTTTATATTATTTCAAAAGTAAATTTTCCCTTAAAATTATACCAAAAAATCAAGTTTTTCTTTGTAGCCTGTTGTACAAAATATATTTTTAAATTTTCAAGATTGTAAATGGTATAAAATTATACAAATTTATAGTTATCTTAAAAGTGTTTACAGATTTAAAATTATATAGGACGATATCATAAAAAGTGTGCAAAAATGTATTAGGTAGAAATCTTAGATTATACAAATCGTAGATAGAACATAAAACACTGCGCATAATCTCACTTCGAAATTATTCACACCGACCAATCACAGTTGAGGACGTCACATATCAAAGTGTTGTTCGTCAATGAGAATTAATTTGGCTTTTTAGTGACTTAAATTTTGGAAATTAAGGATGAAAATGTCATCTTATTTATAATAAAAGTGCGAAGTGAGACGCCGATAAAGGAAACTTACATTTATTTCGGTAAATTATTTAATTTTTAGAGATTCTATCGATGGACACTTTTGTATATTTGAAAATAAACAGAACCGGACTTTGTCATTGGTACATATTACAAGTTGCAAATTGGATAAACATTTTTATTGTAAACTGTTTACTATTTCTTGTTTTATGGGGAATCTTTTTTCAGGAAGTGGAAAGAGTAACATACAATCAAATATAAAAATATCAATTTCATTACCAATTTATTCGTTTCAAACTTCACAACTGGTTTTAATAATTTTCAAAACTATTTATTCAGTATTTTTTTATAATAATGTGGGATCGATCTATTTAAATTATATTTGGTTTCAAGTTTATTATTTATGAGTTACTTTTCTTTAATATAAATATTCTTTTTATACAAGGTGACCCAACGAAAATTTGACGTGAGGGTTTTGGATATTAATATCGTGGAGGGGGGGTGGGTGGTCTCAGTGGTTAGAGTCATGACTTTGAGATCGGAAGGTCTCAGGATCGAATCCCATCGTTGGCCGGGATTTTTTCATTTAATCTAATTATTTAAAATTAATTCTGATGCCTTGGTAGGATTCCCCACTCGACCATTCACTGTTGGGTTCTAATTAACAGTGCTGTTCCTAAAGTGGCGCTGAGAAACAGTAACAAAGCCTACACAGAACACGAGGCTAATGGCCGTAGTAGTCGACGCCGATAACACCAAATTAAAAAAAAAATATCGTGGAAGTTAAAAATCGCTCAGACAGATCAATTTTAGTTTATAGGACGTCTTTTTATACTAATAACTGTCATACGTCATTCCCCTCCACTCGTTACTCTAACCAATTCAATTCAAATAGGGAAAGTGCCAAGTATGACACGTCATTGAAACTAAGATAATTTTAAGGAGGGTCCATTCATTCATTGCATTACTTTTGATTTTAACGGCCGTTAGCGGGATACAAAACGTTACAAATTATTTTATTCGAAATTTAATGCGTATCATACATTTTTTATTTTGGTGCAATTATCTAAGTTTCTGTTACCTTTATCTTTTGTTACGTTGTTTATACGACCCGACCGCGTTGTAACTTTTGCCAGGCCGTATAAACAAGCAGCGCTGATATTATTTGTTTCCTGCTCGCGCTGATACTAACTCTGTGTAGTTTTCACATGAACTTGTGCAAACCGTATTGAAAAACGTTCTATTATCGATACTGTGTATGCTAGTGAATAGAAATCTAATCTGTAAACTGGATAATCTCGTTAAAAATAACAAGAAGGTTATCAATATCTCAAATGTGGTGTATCCGTAAAGGAAAGGAAAAACTCGAAGTCTTAACCACAAAAAATTATTTATTGTTTTGAAAACAGGGAAAGCGACTAGTTTCGGTCAGTGACCATCATCAGGTATGTAAGAAAGTATGCAATGAGACTAAATTTGATACAAGTGAACAATCGTAAAAGACCATTACGCCTTAAGCTGCCACTATGGTAATTTAATAAAGTTAGTAGCCATCTACATCACAGTACATGATTCATTACACAATAAAAAAAATGTTTTACAAAAGCAAGACCATGAGATTGATGTATTGATGCCACTATGGTAATTTAATAAAGTTAGTAGCCATCTACATCACAGTACATGATTCATTACACAATAAAAAAAATGTTTTACAAAAGCAAGACCATGAGATTGATGTATTTATAAATTAATATTATTTAACAACTTGGCTCCCATGTGTATACCACATGTGATACATAATTTGAATGTATTCATGAACCACAAAAGAAAGTCCAAAGTTTCCTGTTGTATACCAAATAGTTTTGATTTAAATTTGGACCTTTTAATATATGTCCTAAACGTTTTTACTTTGTGTATATATTTTTTGTTAAAATAAAAAGTTTATTTTTAAGTTTTTTGATAAAGTAATTGGAAAAACTTATTTATTTTAATGAATTCTATAAACAATTTAAAAAAGTAGGCAGAAGGACTTCGGTCGATAGCCTATTGGACTGAATTTTCAGTTCAATAAATGACAATTATTATTAATATTATTAAAAAAAGTATGAACTTAGGATTCACCCTGTATATACGATTTTCAAAAACTCCACAGTCAACTCCCACCACTTCGTTACCCCAACAACCCTGACAAAGACCAGTCTCTTATTGGCAGTTAAAGTTTTTAATGAAAGTTTAGAAACTTCAGCGATAAACGAACGAAAAACTACGCCGTAGAGGTCACACGATACCTTACACATGTACAGGGTGGACCAACACGCTTGATGGAAAATGAAAAACATTATGAATGAGGGTTATTTTACATAACAAATTATTCGAAGTTTATTTTATTCATATCCCTAACAAACTTTCAACATTTTTGATTTCTTAATAACAATTTATCATTTCAATGACCATCACCATTGCCACCCACAGCGTTCAATTTTGACAACTAAATCTCTGATGTCTTATTTTTTATTTTAAGAATTTTCTATATGAAATTTCTTAAATGTATTGTTCACTCAGTATATTTTTTAAACAAATTATGAAGAACAAATTAAATTTAATTAAAAATAGGGGGGTTAAAATATTAAAAAATCCTTACTCAAACGAAAAATGAAAGCTCTATAAGGAAAAGAATCTCGTTGAAAAAAAAAAACATTAAAAATAGGGGATCCAAGGGGGATTGAAATTTTAAAAAATCATAAATCAAAAACCAAAAGCAATATCAACATGATATTTTTAGTAAAAATCAAACTCTATAAAGAGATGAAGCCTATTGATTCTGAATTTTTTTTTAACAAAAATGGGCGTTAAGGGGGTTGAAATATTTATAAAAAACAAACAATAATATCAACTTAAAATTTTTGGTTAAAATCAAGCTCTATGAGGAAAAAATCGGAATAAAATGAGTCTCAAGGAGGGTTGAAATAAAAAAAAATAGAAATTAAAACCAAAAGCGATATCAACATGAAATGTTTAGTAAAAATCAGGATCTACATCGGAAAGAATAAGTAAATAAAAATGGGGAGATAGGGGTGTTGAAATTTTAAAAAAATCCTATATTAGAAACAAAAAACGATATTAAATTGAAACCTTCTCGAAGCCTATTGATTTTAAAACAAAAATCTGATTGAAAATGAGGGTCAAGGGGGTCTATTAAACTGTGAAGAGTATAATATAGAATGCCAAGCATTATACATCTTCTTTCTAGTTTAACTATCTAACTAACTGTAACTCTATTCTAAGAATTTCAAAATTTATTCAAATTTTTATATTTTTATTTTCTTTCACTTTTATTCTCCGATTGTTAAATTATTTTCCTCCATTCTTAACTATCTCATCTATTTTTCATTTCATTCTCCTGTATCTGTTTTAACTTTATTTCAATATCACTTTTATTTTTATTTACTATTCTATTACATCTTTTATCCTGCTGTGCCTTTTTTTATTTTTATATTATCTCTATGTTTATATTCTCTTTAAATTGTTCTCTACTTTTCATCATTTTTTTCCTTACTTTCTTCTTTAATTTTTCAAATTTCATACTTATTTCCTTTTTTATATTTTTAATCTGTCCTTTATTAACTTTCTTCTTCGTGTTGTATATTTGTTTGTTCTTTATTTTGTATCTACAAATTCTTCATTATTTCCTCTTTATCATTTTTTTCTATTTTTTCTAATTTATCAATTTTCTTACTATTTTCACCTATTTTATTTATTACCTGTTTTCCATCTTTCTTCATTTCTTTCGTATCTTCCCCTTTCATCTCTCTCGTACTTTTACTCATTTCTAGCAGAATAATTAAAGAATATTTCTTATTTTATACTTTTTTAAATATTTTTAATCTGTCCTTTATTAACTTCTTTTTCTTCAATTTCTATTTTTATCTCTTCTATTTTTTCTTGTATATTTATTTCTAAACATTCTTCTTTGTATTGTATATTTGTTTGTTCTTTATTTTGTCTCCATAAATTTTTCAATAGTTCCTCTTTATTCTTCTTCCTATTTCTTCTAATTTATCAATTTTCTTACTATTTTCATCCTTATGTTCTTTCTTTATTTCTTTCTTATCTTTCTTCTTTCATTTGTCTACTTTATTTTCTTTTTATACCTCTTTTTATTTTTTTTTAATTTACTTTCTTACTCTTTTCACTCATTTTGTTTATTACCTGTTATCCATATTTCTCCATTTATTCCCCTTTGATTCGTCTCATTGAATCAACTCTTTCTTTATTTCTCTCATATGCTGTTCTATCTATTTCTTCGGTAACTGCATCCTCTAAATTTTAGTCTTTTACATATTCTTGTCCTGTTTGTTTCAAGTTCTCCTCATCATCTCTCATCTGTTCTTCCCTTTGCTGAACTTTCTTGCTTCCTCGTAAATCCATCCACTTTTACTTTCAACCCATCAGAATTGCCTAACATTTTATAACTATATCATTACTTTCACCTATCATCTTTATCTGATCATTCTTCTTTATGTTATTCCAATTTACAACAATATCCCTACAAACTACCTTTACTTTAAAAATGTCAAAAAACAACAATCTAAATGAAACAAATATAAAAGGTCTTGTCCAATTTTTTTAAAAATTCCCAAAATTACAAAATTGTTAAAACTTCCCTGTTATAATTTCTTGCCCCACGTTTGGGCGCCATCTGATATGAAAAATGTTAAATTGACGTTTGTAAATTTTCAATAAATAATCCATAAAAACTTTCTCTCTATGTATAGTATAGTATATAAAATTAATTTACAAAAATGTTAATATTAAAAAAACTAAACAACGTAATTTTCTTCTTCTTCTCTCCCTACACTCGGTCTATTGCCTCTGTGTCTTTGTTTTTGTATTCCTGTCTTTTTTCTTAGTTTTTTTACAGCTGAATTACCATGTTATCTTCTTTTCTACTCGCACGTTCCTGCCTGCTATATAACTGGTTCCTACCTATATATCTCGTTGTTCTTTTTGTATTAATTTCCCAAAATCAAATTCTCATTACATTGTAAATCAATTTGTTTATTAAAAATTGTTCTTCTTGAACTGGTCTTATTTCTAATTGCAATTCATTTCTTTTCTAATGACCCTCTATACTCTCTGACTACTCTAATTGTAACGTGCATTTTTAGCCGCTCAAATTACTAGAGAAAAATTCGACTTACCTTATATAAATATACGAAAGAAAGGTAAAACATTATTTATTGTTGATAAGCTTTTAAAGCCATTATTTTTGTCGTAAACGAGCTGTATGTATTGTTAGCCTTCAGATATCATTATTATAAATTAATTCATCTTGTTCGTATTTTGTTCATACTGTCCTAAGTTATACATTTTTGTAGTTTTTACCGAACTGGTTTGTTTCAATGTATTAGATTCTCCTAAAAATAGAAAGTCTCGTGAGTTTCTTTATATTATGCATTATAACCTTACCTTTAGGTAACTAATTACTTAAGATACCAATTTCATCGAAGTTGCTTAGAACTTTTGGTAGGTTACGTTTTTGGCGCCCAACGTGGGGCCGTCGTGTTTAAAATAAGATATTTTGAGTAATTACCTTGGCTATATGATGAAATTAAGTCTTAGTTAATTTTCATGTTGATAGAATTGAGTATATGTTTATGCATTTACCATTTTTTGTGTGTATAGTGAACTGAATAGTGTACCAATTTGGTTTAGTTATTTTTTTTATTTTCAAAGTTTAATTTTAAGTAATTCCCACAGAAAGTTGCTGAGATTTTTTGATAGGTTACATAATAATATTAACATTCCAATTTAAATAGATGACGTTATGGCGACATATTTGAGACATGAAAGTAGTGTAATTTTGGTAATCTTTGGCAAAAGATTGCAGTAAAATACGGACGAAATAAATGTTTGCTTGACCTACCCCGTAAAAATGACCGGGGCCGTCCTCCGGCCGGACGGGCCCTTCATAATCGAGGCGACCTTGAAGACTCCGCACGGTTCCTCGTGTTCAGCGCCCCCTACTACCGACTACCCCTTCATTATCGCACAAATCACACGGCACATAACGACTTATCAGCATAAAATCGTTTCGCGATCGTGGGTGGCCGGATCGCCGTTCATTTTCAGTTATTCTCTTGTTTTTCGTCCGCTCAGCTGACCGATCCGCGTAGTCTGTACGTTCTTCCCGCGGAAATTCGTTTTGTTTTTGCTAATTTGACGCGCGATTTTGGCGAGCGGTTTTTTCGCGTTTCCTTCTTCTATGACGGTTTGGCGAGTCGATCGTCTTTTGTTTATTTTTAATTTGTAATTTGCAACGGGCGCCAGTTTTTGATATTTCGTTTTTTCGATTTGGTGCTCCGATGTTTGGCTGATTCTATTATTAAAACATTAAAGAGTAATCGGAGAATATTTTATGTACATTTTACGCATTTAAACTACAGGGGGTGTAAAAAAGTTTGATACATTTGCGTGGTAAACATTGTTATACTTTTATTTTTTTATTGTCAATGGCTAATGAAATTTTCCTGAAATTCAAATAAGTTTGAAGCCCCTAGTTCATTGATTAAAAGTGAATCACAAGATCTGTGACATATTTGTGACAGACTTGTGTTTTTCTTATTTCTTTTTATCTACTTTGAACCACTTTAAGATGTGGATAATATTTGTAATTTATTTTTAAAAACTTTTATATTCATATTTTTTTGTTGTCATTCCATCTCACTCGCTTTAAAACCAATAATATTCTTTTTATTAAACTTTTTTGCAACCCTTGTAGATTTCCATATAACTTTGCTAGGACAAGAGATTATATTACGGTATTTTAAAGGTCAACAAATGTTAGATTTTGAGTTTGATGAAGATACAACGTTTGCTGTCTTCACAGTACCAAATAATAGTAATATGGTAAGTGGAAGTATCTAAAAAATTGTTCTACCTTTCTTCCTCACCTAATATTCTTGTTAAGATTAAAAAATAAAAATAATTCACATGGTGTTAAATCTGGAATGTCCGATGGCCGGCATTTGTCATACAAAACAAAATCTTTTGTATCCAAGAATTTTAGGGTTGACATTGTACGGCGCCATTTCAATTATGATTCCTTTTACCCCCATATTACTATTAACACTATCCCACATAATTTTCCTTTGTTCTTTATCACTCCCCACAAATATAGTGAAAAAATTATAGCGAAAAATCGATAAAATAATTAAAATATGTTAAATATCATTTAAAGCACGTAATTTTGCTTAAGAAATGCTAGAAAACGTGTATAAATTAAAAACCCCAATTTTGTCACAAAACAATTGTTTTAATAACGGATATATATCAATATAAAATCGTTAAAACGCTAAATGATTGCAAAATAAAAGAAATTCGTTAAAAACCAAACATTCCTATGTTCTCAATCCTCAAAATTAAATATTTATGTAATAATACTTGAACTATTCAAATAGGAATACCACACGGCACGGTTTTAAGACCACTAATATTCATCGCGTACATTAATAGTCTCCCTTACTTAAAAATTAAAATAGAAGGTTTTATTTTCTCTGCGCAAGTAACACAATACTAATCTTGAATGATAGTCAAGGAAAAGGTTGAACTTGGTATATATAAAGTCCTGGTTAGATTATAATAAATTATCTTTAAATGTTGCAAATATTGCCCATTTTGCCGGTTTTTTAACACATGAACTATACAAATGGGGATACCACACGGCACAGTTTAAGGACCGTTAATATTCATTACGTACATTAACTCTCTCACTCCTTCTTGAAACCAAAATAGAAGGTTCTATTATCTTTAAGCAAATGACACAGTATAAATCTTTAATAATAATTTACGATATTTAGTCAAGGACAAGGCTGATTTTAGTAATATAAAGTTGTGGTTAGACTATAATAAATTATCTTTAATTAAATGTTATTTTGCCTTTTCTTCAACTGATACTAACTGTCATATTGGATGTAATCACATCTACCCCAGCCCATTCTTAAATATTGTTTGTTTACACCCCAACATTAAACGTCAAATAAGGTTGAAAATGGCGTCGTTGTTTACATTACTGATATTATTGCCATGGGCGTATCATTAACAGGAAAATGGTACGGAAATAAAAAAGTTCAATTAAAATTTTTATTTATAAAATATTTATTTACACAATGATGTATTTATTATTCATAAGCTAAGAATAACGATATATAAGCAATTTATAAATAGTATGATGAACAATGTGACATTTTAAAAATATGTTTACTTGTTTACATAATCTTATATGTATATAAAAATGTTCAAGATAAAACTCTTGACTTGGCAATTTGTTCCGAAAATAATAAACAGTACTGTAATGTAGTTAGAGATTCTACTCCATTCGTCAAAGAAGATTTATACCATCCGAGTATTGACATAATAATTAAATATACCAAAACCGAAAAATCATACAATCATACAACGCAAAAAATTACCGAAAATCGATACAATTTTAAAAAAGCAAACTTTGAAAGTCTTGCGTTTAAGGTGCGGGATACGGATTGGACAGCAGTTTTGTTGGAATCAAATGTAAACGCAGCTCTAGACACCTTCTATAAAATATGGAATGCTATTTTATCACAGTGTGTTCCTAAGTTTAAAAAATTCGAATATTATAATAAATTTCCAATCTGGTGTACGAAAGAAATAAAGGAAGCATTGACAGAAAAATGTAAGTATAGGAATCTACAAAATATATCAAATTTTTATAAAGAAAAATATTTAGAAATGAAAAGACATGCTAAAGCACTTGTAAAAAAAGAAGAGAGTAGGTACCTCAAAGAATTGCAAGAAAATGTGGGTGTTGATATTAGTTGTTTTTGGAATTATGTTAATAATAGAAGAGAAAACTGCACAGTAAATAGTAATTTTATTTATCAAGGAAAAACCGCAGATGTTTTTGCGGAATTTTTCTCTTCTATATATGACATTAATAAAGCTGATTACAAGTTAGATTTTAATAACGAAGTGAATAATATTTGCGATTCTTTTTTAATTAAAAACATTTCTGATGTTGATTTTGATAATGCGGTCAAAAAATTAAAGCCGAAAAAAGCTGAGGGTACGGATGGTATTCCACCATATGTTTTAAAAGGTTGTAGTGAATGGCTAAGAAAGCCCCTTACTTATATTTTTAATTTAATTCTCAACACAAAAGTATTTCCAGTGCAATGGAAAACTGCTGTCACTACACCGATTTATAAGTCTGGTGGAAAATCAAATGTAGAAAATTACCGGCCTATTTCGATAATGTGTGCCCCATCTAAACTATTTGAACAGATAATATATACCAAATTATATAAATACGTAGAAAAATACATAGTATCTCAGCAACACGGTTTTATGTCAAATAAATCTATAAATACTAATTTGTTCATTTTTGGAAATCAAGCATTCGAAACTTTGGGAGCTAAATCTCAAATGGATACAATTTTTACAGATTTTCGAAAAGCATTTGATCGTGTAAATCATGATGTACTTCTAAAAAAACTAGTAAAATTTGGGTTGTCTGAACACTTTATAGAATTAATAAAATGCTATTTAGAAAACAGAAAGTTTGTAGTTAGACATAATGGAAATGTTTCTGGAAAATATCATGCAAATTCCGGAGGACCGCAGGGCTCTAATCTTGGACCTCTACTATTTAATATATTCATTAATGATCTTTCTTCTGTTCTTAAGCACGCTGAGTGTCTTCTATTTGCAGATGACCTCAAAATTTACAGTAGAATAAACTCAGTTCGAGATTGTGTTATGCTACAAAAAGATATACATAGGGTTTATGAATGGAGTGTGATTAACAAACTGAATTTTAACATCAGTAAATGTAAAGTGATGAGTATAACTCGTTCCAGGGAAGCAATTTTATTCGAATATGAGATGGGAGGGGATACCTTGGTAAGATGCATAGAAACTAAAGACCTTGGTGTAACCTACAACAACGTCTTTTCATTTGCTACACACGTAAAAAATATAGTTTCCGCAGCAAATAAGATATTGGGATTCGTAATAAGACAAACAGCAAATTTTACAAACATTAACACCATAAAGCTATTATATTTTACTCTAGTAAGACCTAAATTGGACTTCGCATCAACTCTTTGGTTTTCTGAGTACACAAGTTGCTTAAAAACAGTAGAGAAAATTTAAAATAAATTTCTTCGATATTTATATTACAAAAAATATCGTATTTGGCCTGACTACAATACAGTTAGATCAAGTCATCTCAGAAATGAATTTAAAATATTATCATTGGAACAAAGAAGAACTTTATCTGCTGTTATGTTCCTGTACAAAGTTATCAACGGTAACATTAATAGTCCAGAAATCCTCTCACTAGTTTCATTCAATGTTCCCGGACGGCGAACACGCACAATGTTAATGTTTCATATACCACATATACTTCTAACAGTTAGGGCACCTCTTGTAACTATTTTGAAATTAATCAATAACTACAACTTATTGGTGGATATAGATTGGTCTCTACCTCAAAACACATTTTACAATCGTATATTGAGTCACATTTTAAATATTTCCATATAATTGTATTAAGCCACATTTCAAAAATTTCTATAAAAAACTTTAACAACTCTGGTGAACTGTTTAAACCTCTACAATTCTTAGATAAAATAAAATAAATGTTAAATAGGATAATACGTATCGATTTGTATTAACCATGTAATAAGGACTTTGTCTGTTTGGTTAAAAATAAATAAATAAATAAATAAATATACTATAAAATGAAAAAATTAGTTTTGTACCTTAAGAAGATTAATAATACAGCAAGAAAAAGCTGCAGAAATGTTATATTTTAAATTAATTTACATATTAATTTTACCAAAAAATTAATAATAAACAACATGATAATTATATATGAAAAATATAATATTGCTAGCTAATACACAATTAATTTACAGAAAACTATGCAATTTTCTAGGAAAGATTTCAAGAAGTATGATGTTTGAGGTCTAAGATATTTGGATATATTGGAAAGAATTCATCTATATTTCAATTGTGTACGTCCAATCATTTTAATATTAATTTTTATTAAATATACCTTGCGAGATGGGATAAATCGTGTATATCAACTTCTTTAGAAACTGATGGATAGCTACAAAAGAAATAAATATTTAATAATATGCAATCACATACTTTGAGGGTATAAAAGATATATTTATAATATGATTACCTTGAGGTGTTAGGAAGATTAACTTGTTTTGGACTAGCATCATTTTTCAAATATTTAAGGCCATTTGATTTTAATAAGAAATTGCTATCCTCAAAATGGCTAAAGCAAATTTTTGCAGATTTAGAGAGTACCCGTTCCAAATTGATTCCCAAAATACCAAACCAAGCTTTTCTCTCTCAAAATTTGCAGGAAACCTGAAACAGTTATTAGTATCAATTTTAAATGTAATTTAAAAAGAAAAAATAAATATATTATGCTTGTTTATAAATGTACAAATATTGTATACACTACAGATACGCCAATGATTAAAAAATATAACCTATATTTTACTTCAATTTAAACTTACTTGTGGAACGATACATTTGGATTTAGATAATTTAATTCTTTACATACTTCACACTTTCTAGCCATATTTGCAGAATAAATTGTTTAAAATTGTCCAAAAAGTATAAGAAACAATAAACACGATTTTACAACTAATGCTATTTAATCTTGTCACAGTTGTGCTTCGCTCACTCTGCGTCGGCACTTTTGATATCAATGTTCCAGTTTATACCCTGCGCAACTCGGATTTGTATCCCTGGCGCATATAGAATCAAATCATAACCAATTCAGTACCTAGCTGACAACCTCCTATATTCAAACAGCAGTCTTCTACGCATCCTGAATTTGTATCCTTTGAGTGGATGTTATTTTGGAACATCCAACTGGTCCGAGTAAGCTAACTGATTCTTTTTAGCAATAAACTGTGACCCTGTACAAAAAGGACAGTAAAGCGTCATAAGTCGTGAACAATTCATGAATGGGATGCAGCTAAGCTCTGTTGCCACGTTTAGGCCGATTTTTAATTATCACTGTACTTATTTTTTATACAATTGATTATCAATGATTATATTTGGTTTGTAATACTTCCAAAGTAGCTTCAACCCGATCTTACTTTCAAAAGTAGCTTCAATCTTATACTTACTTAATAATTCAGTAATTATTAAGGAATATTAGAGGTTTCGTATTTGCCGACAACTATTAGAAAGTAATTTAGGTAGACTTGGCAATGTGGTAAATCGACTGTAATCTTATCCATCACGTTAGCTTAGAATGTGAGTAACTGTTGCCGATCACGGTGGTTACATCTTATGGTTTCTATATCTATGGATGTAATGTTACTTCTAAATATGTTGCGATGTAACTATTATTACCAAATTTAAAGAAGAAAAATGAGAAATTTAAAAAGCTTCAGAGTTCCCAGTGAGACGGACCCAAACTACACCAATGATATATCTATTCATTCTTATTATTGATCCTTGCTTTCATCACCTGGATTATTTTTAAGTGATTTCTTGTTAAAATTTGTGACAGTACCTCTATACCTAAATTGCCTGTCCAGAATAATATTGTCCTAACTCCATTATGTAAATTTTTACAGGAAAAGGAAATTATGTAATGCATATATCTATATCAGCGAGAGTATTTAATAATAATAATAATAATAATAATAATAATAATAATAATAATAATAATAATAATAATAATAATAATAATAATAATAATAATAATAATAATAATAATAATAATAATAATAATAATAATAATAATAATAATAATAATAATAATAATAATAATAATAATAATAATAATAATAATAATAATAATAATAATAATAATAATAATAATAATAATAATAATAATAATAATAATAATAATAATAATAATAATAATAATAATAATAATAATAATAATAATAATAATAATAATAATAATAATAATAATAATAATAATAATAATAATAATAATAATAATAATAATAATAATAATAATAATAATAATAATAATAATAATAATAATAATAATAATAATAATAATAATAATAATAATAATAATAATAATAATAATAATAATAAATGCTTTTATTGACATTATGCATACATATATGACTTATGTCAATTGGCAGGGTTCAGTGTTCCTTAAAGGTAGATGAACTGCCTTTAAGTAACTCTGCTCTTCCACCCAACCATGTACATTTAATTTTTGTACAAGAATTATCTATTTAAGTGACAAAAAAAAACTAACTAAACTACTAAAAATAAAACTGTTTCTTAAAATTTAATTTATTACTGCAATTACCATGTTTGTCATGAAACCAATTAAAAAGATGAGCGATTTGATATGAAAACGAACCTCTGTAAGCACGTGTTCGGTGTAATGGTATGGTTAATCTATTTTTTCAACGAATATTGACGTTATGTACGTCTGTCCTAAATCTTATTTTGTTGTAAAGATACGGAGGTGTTCTTAGAAATAATTGAATTAAACTGACAGCAAGCGTTCAATACTCGTTGTTGAATTGTGATTAACCAACCAATTCTTTTAATATGGTGCGAAATATGTACCCTTCTCCTAATGCCACAAATTAATCTTACACATGAATTTTGTAACTTCTGTAATCGATTGGAATCAAATTTGCGGATGTTTGGACCATAAACCACATCACCGTAATTTAAGTGCGATATAACTAAACTATTACATAAAACCATTTTAGAGTTAAAAGTCAGTAATTTTCTGTTAGAATATATTAATTTTAAATTACTAAACCCTCTTTTAATAATCATAGATATATGTGACGAGAAATTTAAATCACAATCTATAATGATACCTAAGTTTTTACACTTGTCCTTAATGGACAGTGGCTCATCGTTTACCCTAATTCGTACTTTGTCAAGGCATCTATTCCGCTTCGCTCGTCTGCCGAAAAACATTAGATTCGACTTTTTAGCATTTATAGAGAGTCCTATTTTAATAGAGTATGAAACCAGTGAATCCAAGTCATTGTTGATTATATTAATAGAACTGTCTATGTTTTTTTCATCAAAAACATAATATATCTGACTATCATCAGCATAAAAGTGGCTTGAGCAGTTTTTTAAGGATTTGTATAACTCTGAGGTATATATTATAAACAGTAATGGACCGAGAATCGATCCTTGGGGTACCCCATTTATAACACTGTTCCAATTGGATACTTTTTGAGATAACTTAACTCTCTGAAAACGATTTGCTAAATACTGTCTAATTAAAGACGTTGCTTTTTCTGAAAATCCAAAGAAACTTAACAGAGATAATAATAAATTATGATTAATTTTATCAAATGCCTTTGAGTAGTCAATCAAAACAAGAACACATAATTTATTTTCATCAACTGCAGTTAATATATCATCAGTTACTTTAAGAATTGCAGTTGTACAACTGTGCATTGGCCGAAAGCCAGATTGACATTGAGGAAAAATATTTTGGTTTTCTGCATACTTACGTATTCGCTTATCAATCACTTTTTCAAAAATTTTAGATAAAGTTGATAATAAACTAACAGGACGAAGATCTTTAAATTCTTGTGGTACGGTACATTTTGGTATTGGCATGACTTCTGCCAGCTTCCATTCCGACGGATAAGTGGAGTGTTTTATGCAATAGTTAAATATATGTTTAAGAAATTGTAAGATGTAGTTTTGCTACCTTGGTATTTTATTACTAAGCTTTTGTCAATCCTATTTGGACCAAAATTTAAGATATTTCATTACACTACCTCTATGATCCTGTAAAAATGTACATAATGGAGATAGGACAATATTATTCTGGACAGTAGAATGTAAAAATAAGTCAATCAATCAACCAACAAAATTATACGAAAGCACACTAGATGCATGTCATCCAAAATCAATATGAAGGTCAATTTTTGAATGGAAAATTTTCTCTGACGTCACTGTTAAACACAAGAAAGAAGAAATCGATAATTTTGATAATATACTCGACCAAAGGTCGCTATACTTCGTAGTTTACATTTGTGACGTAGCTGTTTTGGCAGTTTAACGTATATAGACCAATATAAATCTTATTACGATGTTCAACCCCTAACTGCATTGATATATGCATCGAATTTCGACAGGACCGGAGCTCAATATGAAATTTCAACCCTTGTCACTTCTGTAGCTTATAATATACAATATGTCTCGCTAAGTTGGAACCATATGGAAATTTTTTTTATTATTGGTTTTGTGAAAAAAATATTGTTGATAAAAAGTTTTGCATGATCTAAAACTTAAAATTCAACCATCAAATATCAAACATTTAAGCCGTATACGAGATTTATCAAAAAATATGATTTGCTGAAAAGTAAAGTAACTTTATTTTTGACAAACCTCGTATACGACTGATAAAATTTGATATCCGATGGTTGCATTTTAGGTTTTACACCATGCACTTTTTATGAAGAATAACGTTTTTCCTAATATTATTAATAAAAAAGTTTTTCATATGCAAACAACTATCTACGTAAGTTGGTCATGACTTTTTTAAAGAAAATCATCTATATCAATTTTCATTAAACGTGTGGCTCGAAATTATTGAAAATCCTTTAATTTTCTTCAGCTACGATTAAATGGTGACTCATATTGTAATCTCCTTGAAGAATTACCTATTCTTCTTGAAGAGGTTCCCATTCAAATTAGTCAACATTTATGGACTATACCATCCCATTTTATTACAAATGCAAGAACTCACCTGTATGCCAATCAATGGATAGGTCGAGGAAGACCTGTAAACTGGCCAGCCCATCCTCCTGACCTTAATCCTTTGAAGGGGATACCTGAAATCTTTGGTATACACAAATCTAATTAAAAATATCGATGATTTACGAAACCGCATTGTAACAGGGTAAGAAAAAGTAAGAAAGAGTAAATAATTCACCAAAATAGGAATAGAAAAATACCATTTCGAATTCCACTCGTATCCAGTGTTATTGTATTAGTAATTCTTTGTTTATACGAATGCTTTTTAAGTAGCGATTTTAATCATTTATTATTCTTGATTGCTTGTGAAATACTATTAACAGTAGAAATATTTAGGTTTAGGGTAGCTGCAATACGTTAAAATAGACAAGAAATCAATTTCTAATAATTTTTAATCTACGTCTCATACAGCACTTAACACAGTTGAAGGTAATAGTGATGAATTATTCATCAGGTTATCGTTTAAAATACTATATTAACGAAGCTACAGGCTCCTTACAACGACTATTTAGTTTTTTGGCATTTTATATGTAGAAATAAAAGAAATATTCAGCTTTTTCTCACACTGTTTTTGGAATCAACCTATAACTTTTAAGGAGTTTTAAGGACGTAGAGTAGTGGTCACCAACCTGTCGATCGCGAGCTACCGGTAGCTCGCGGAGGCAATTCTGGTTGCTCTCACAACGATTTTAATTTAAAAAATACAAACTGCAAAAATCAGAGAAGCTTCCGAAAATTCCACAAAAAAATCTAATTGTCATAATATTAAACATAAACAGCGGCAACGTTGCGGTGAGCGATCTGCCGCTGACGCCATCAAGTTAGAATCGGCTAGAACCGACCAGCCGAACCAGCGCGTCAGTGTTCGAGAACGATCAGGGTTGCTTTGAACGGGATAAATACGCACGGCGCAACGACATTGCGCTTAGTATAAAACTAAGCGCGTAACCAACGTCCAGCGGTTGGGTTAGTAGAGAACAACAAAAAATAATATTATGGCAAGCAGTTATAAGAAAGTAAAGACATACCACTTTCATTCGGAATGAGAAGAACAATACTTTTTTACAGAAGTTAAAGATAAAAATGTATGTTTGTTATGTAATACTTCGGTCTCCGTTGCTAAAAAAGGAAATATTGAGACATCTTAAACTGTACATTCTAATTTTAAAAAATCATTCCCACTACATTCTGCCGCCAGAAAGGAGAAACTGAAACAGTTAAAAAAGCAGCAATCAATATTTTTAAGAACAGTCGACAAAAATAAGGCTGCAACTGAAGCATCTTACCGTGTGTCCCAGATAATTGCACAAAAAAAGAAACCTTATGAAGAAGGGGAAATGATAAAACAGACGTTTTTAGAAGCTGCTGATTCGTTATTTGCCAACTTTAGAAATAAAGACGAGGTAGTTTCAGCTATAAACTCTATGCAACTTTCTGCTAATACAGTGATGAGACGTGTAGAAGTAATGAGCAATGATATTTTTTTACAGTTAAGAACTGACTTAGATAACTGTGTTTATTTTTCACTTCAACTGGATGAATCAACAGATGTCGTTGACACTGCCCAGATGGCCGTGTTCATCAGGATGGTTTTTAGTGATTTTACGATTAAAGAAGATCTTTTGAAGTTTATTTCACTGAAAGGAGTTGTTTCCTCATTTAAAAAATATTATTTCTTCCGAGAAAATTCCAATATCGAAAATGGTAGGCTTGACAACCGATGGCGCTCCAGCTATGGTGGGTTGTGATAAGGGTCTGGTGGCGTTATGTCGTAAAGATGAAACTTTTCCGCAATTTCTCTGTTACCACTGCATTATTCATCAGCAAGCATTATGTGGAAATTTCCTGAAACTAAACAACGTTATGAAACTGGTGGTAAAAATTGTGAACAAGATTAGAGTTCAAGCGTTACAAAGAAGATTATTCAAAACCTTGGCCGATGAAGTTGACTGTCAATACGGGGACCTACTCCTTCACTCTGAAGTCCGATGGTTAAGTAGAGGACGGGTGCTGAAACGTTTTAATGATGTCCTATCTGGCATAGTTCAATTTTTCAAACAACGCGATGAACCGACTAGAAAATTCAATCTGGCTTAGAGATTTTGGTTTTCTCGTGGACATTACACAGAAATTAAACGAACTTAATTTGCAGCTTCAGGGGAGAGACAAAGAACTAGCGGAAATATGAACATTTGGATAATTGTATTCGAATGGCTGTATCAAATTATACTGCAAACATTAAAAAAATTATCGATGAGTCTGAGTGTCAGCCTTCTCATTGAACGTGCTTTTTTATTTTTCAATGTTTATGTTCATGATAGTGCGTTACTTTTTTGTTGTTATTATTAACTATTTTTAAATCTTACGTGACATGCCGTTGTGGCTGGATAAAAGTTTGTGTTTATTTTTCAAACACCTTTGTTTGGTAGGTAGGAATGTAGCTATGAACAAGTACGTACTAGTAATATTAGTTATTTTGTTATTAGTTTATTATTAGTACCTATGTATTATGTATTACCAGTTAAATAGTAAAATAAATACATATAATGATAAATTAACTGTGGATTATTTCATTTACGTTGCGTTACGTGGCTTCCGTGTGGGTAGCTCGCTGTTTATTCCAAAATTAACAAAGTAGCTCAACAGATTGAGAGGTTGGCGACCACTGACGTAGATAATGTCAAAATTATTTAATGTAAAGTATGTTTTTTTGAGTAATAAACATGTAATACAATTTTTATAAATTTTATATGATCAAGAATAAGACGTGTATAAGCTAATTAATTGAAGAAATTCTAAAATTATCAAAATAATCACTCTCATATAATTCAGTTTTTAGTAATATGACTACGTTCATGAATGCTCGTGAATATTCGTGATATTTTCATATTATTAGCTTAGTTAGAGACATTTGAATTAGTTGGTAGTACTTTGACGAAAGACTAACGTCATTGATGACGTACAACGGGATTTGTATTAAAAATACTATATAACTATGCACTGTTAACACACAAGATAAACCGTTCACTGTTTATTCTATACAACATCGATTAAGCACTTTGATACCTATGCATTTTAAAGACACTCGCTATAATAAATAAGCAACGAATTATTTTCACTGAACAGTGAACACCCGAGTAAAGTAAAATGACTGGTAAGCGTGTGATTTATGATAAAAACCTAACCGAAAAGATTAAACACGTTAACATTTATTTTAATTTTTTATACACAAATCCAGGTCCTTATTTAGAATTTTTTAATTCTCTATCTTTTTTATTTCTGTTCTTTTTAAGTAATTTTTCTCATTCTATATCAAAATCAAATCAAATATATTACGTACCAGATTACAAGTTTTTTTTTTCCATGGAGGGGATCGTACCTAGGCATATATGCCTGTCTTGTGTGATCCCTTCCATAAAAAAAATACAATAATAAATTGTTTTAAAAGTACAAAAAAAAAATTAAAAAGAAAAACGACTCAGTAATAGGAGTAATAGGAAACTAAAGCAAGACAGGTCCAAAAAGTGAGATAGGTTTAAAACTTTCTCCTGTAGTATAGTTAAACAGAAGTTAACGCTAAAAAATTGTAAAAACTACTTGAAAAGACACCAAAAATAATGTACGTTATTTGCAGTTTTATTAAACTTACTATTTGTAAAAACTTATCCTTGTAATTAGGCCTATAGGCTTGTTTTGGGTAAATAAATAAATCATTATGAGAATAAAAACTCAGAAACGAAATGAGCAATCCCTGATACGGCTCTGGATTTATGCATCGGGTTTCGTGATGATAAATCACGCTGCGTTAGATTTCTCAATCGTTTTTCCCTATGTAAGTACGTTTTTTTGTCTTGGCACCCAATTTATTATAAATTCATAGAGAATAATTATTATTCAACGTATGTAGGTTAGTGCTGTTGGATATCGAAAACTGGGTCAGAACTTTCATTTTATTGAATAATGACATATTTTCCCTGTCATGTTGGTTTAAAACAAGTAGGTGTTTTTTTAATTTGTCCGAAGCGCCTGTAGCATTGCGTGCTTTTTAAAACACGTCTCTATAAATCGTTCATAAATATTCATTCCGTTAAATAGGGGGTATGATTTACCCTCAAATATAAACGAATTTTTAGGAATACTTAATAGGAGTCCAAGAGGGGTTATTATATAAAAATTAGTGTATCAATTTTTTATAGTAGTATGAGGGGCGGGTTGATACATTTGCCAAAATTAGATGTTTTGTTCGAAGAGATTTCATTTAGGAAACTATATCTCAGGCTTAAATTTTTATACATTGACAATTTACATGTTTTGTAAATTTAATCAAAGTTCTATCAAAAATATATGTACTGATAACATAGCTCTCAGAAACCATAGATACAGCATCGAATATAAATTTTTACGCCTTACATGCTGAGCGTCATGATAACTGAATTTAAAGGTGGCACTACTGACAAGACAGTATCGGCGTAAGGTTACTGTAGAAGATATAAGTAATAACTTTTCATGTGAAACTTTTCACAAACATTTTTTGTCTTGTTAATAAATATTTTTTATGGTTTATTTGATTGATAAATTGTTTGAAATTACGCCTAACTTACATTTTAGGCTTTAGGAAGGAAAGTATTTTTTAAATATACCACCGGAAACCCCATAAATTAACATTTTTTTAAAAATTTTACATATTAAAGACTTATGACGATCATTAAGTGATCATTTGTGTAAACTTATTCATTAGAATTTAGAATTATATCTGTCATGTTCAGTCAATTAGGCAATCCAAATTACGTGACTTTAAATGGTGGGCCCTTGGTAAAAACAACTAAAGTACGTGCTTCCCTTGACAAAAACACTTCTAGTGAGGTTATTAGTCTAAGTTTGTATTATTTTTATCGATATGTTTAGTTGAAAAATGGTATAAATAAATATTCATTTTAAATAAATAGAATATTAATTGTATGATTTGCAATAACAGTCAAATACTAATGAAAAAGACAGATTAAGAAGCTTTGTTGTTTTCGCGAAGCATCAACCATTTTCTTAGAACATATATAGTCAGGAAGGAACATGTCATGTCCGCGCTAATCTAATCGATCTGACGGAAGTGGTAGCCATGTTGTACCATGAATGACTCATATGATAAAATTGGTTTATAATTTTAGTGATTAAAATTTGTTAATAATTTGGATGTTTTATGTGTTAATTTAAACTTTTATCAAGCGTATGTTTTGTAGACATTTTTAAAAAGTGTTTAGTGTTTTAGTATTTATTTAGTATTACTGTTAATTTTAAATTTTGCGCGTTAAAAGACAAACAAGACAATATGGTCAGTTGTCCGTCTTGTGGATATAGCAGCACAGCTAAAAGTAGAAAGGAATAATCTACATTTCATAAGCAAGTATTTTGTTCTCTCAATTTTCAACCACATTAAAGATTTTTAAAATTTTTAATGTTTTAAATTTGTAAACAAAGATGGTAAGTGCGTCTGCGATCAACTGTGCTCATAGGCGTAGTCTCATGGTTCATAGGGTATACATACTTTTATTTAAACAATTCTTTTATGCAATTTTAAAATATTTATGTGGTTGTTAAAATGAATAAATTATTGTTCAATTTAGATTTATAAATTGATTGCAAGTAAACAATTTTCAGATTTCTTAAAGATTCTAGATTTACAAATTAATCCCAGGTAGACAATTTTCAGATTTCCTAAAGATTCTCAAAAAACAAAGTTATGCAACAAACAAATTGTGAGCCAAAATATCTTAATTTTTTGTGTTTACGCCATTTTTAAGCAGTTTGTTTTGATCGAACCTCTAAACCAAGAATAAGACTTCTACCAACAGCTGTTCCAACAATAAAAGTGGTCCGGTTGAAGTATATAAGATATAAGTAAATAAATTCTTTACTAACTATATAATTTGTCGTTTTTTCGTATAACAGAAATGAATGCGATGTACTCTATATAATTTGTTACAATAAGATTATTTACAAAAACGAACACAAATAGTAAGGAAATAAGTAGCATATCGCATGCTTCAAGATACTGTCTTAAGTCCTATCTTGTTTAATTTTATTTTAAATAATTTGTCATTTAAATACAGATGGAAATATTGTAAGTTTTTCAGACGACACAGTTATTCTGTAAATTGCACAGAACTGGAATTGATTAAAATTATTAATAGAAACAGATCTATAACAATTTTCGAATGGTTTAATTATAAAAACTTACAAACCTTTGATAAAACTTATGTTGTTCCATTATACAGTTACAAAAATATGGCCTTTTCCTATAGAAACAATAAAAGGAATAATATCGAAGGCAACGAAAAGGCTGACGAACTTGCAAAAAGAGGGTCAGAAGAAACACCGGAACCAGACACAAACCCAGGAGTACCAAAAAGTACAGTCCGGGGTTTTATAAATGACTGGATTCGGGAACAACATATCAACTATTGGGGAAGCACCCCAAAACAGGCACATGGAAAAGCCTTCATAGGCAGACCATGTCCCAAAAGAACTGAAGAACTACTCTTAATGAATAGGAACCAGTTGAAAGTGATAACAGGGTTCATGACTGGGCACGCCCCAGTAAAGGGACACTTGGACAAAATTGGAATGTACAATGGGGAACTCATGTGCCGACTATGTCACAAGAAACCAGAAACGGCCAAACACATACTGAGCGAATGCGAAGCTCTAGATCGCAAAAGACAGGCTCTTTTTGGACAACCCCAGGTTGATCCAACAACGTATAGAACCCACTCACCCAAGGATCTGTACAAACTTGTACAAGGTACAAAGGTGATAGAGTGGGTGCTATAAACTAACATGGGGTAAAACACAATAAGCCAATAGGCTTCAGTGTTATTCGGAGACACATAATCAGACGAGCCCAGGGAAAAAAAAATCAAATACCTTAGATTATAAATTGACTCTCATCATAACTGGACTAAGCATACAAATAATGCGTTGAATGTACATTTAAAAATAATCTATTTATACCTGCTTATGCAAAATTGTCCTGCAAAAAATATTACTAATAATATTATGTAATAAAATGATCAGAAATTATCTTCGATATTAGGAAGTTTTATACAAAAACCATCTATGAAAGAAATATCAGAGCGGTGTTTGACCTAAATATAAGTATAGGATATTTAATTTTTTTAACGCATATC
This sequence comes from Psylliodes chrysocephalus, assembly GCA_927349885.1. Taxonomy (NCBI): domain Eukaryota; kingdom Metazoa; phylum Arthropoda; class Insecta; order Coleoptera; family Chrysomelidae; genus Psylliodes; species Psylliodes chrysocephalus. The sequence continues at coordinate 4,636,831 of OV651821.1, read as the reverse complement.
TACAAAACATATTTATTTTTCAAACCTTAATAATTTGTAAAATGTAGATTAATAAAGACATTGTCATAATAAAGACGTAAAAAAGTCAATACTTTTTTAAATACATTACTGCTTTGATTTTTCAAATGAAATCCCTCTATAAATTATCCCAAAAATATTTTCCTATATTTATCCCACCCAACATGCAATTTTAAAGTAAAATTTATTCACATAATGCAGGTTAATAAAAAAAATGCAAACTTCTCGCAGGAGAATAGCAATTCGTTAAAATGAGAGAAATCGGTAAATTTAGAAAATATGCAAATGAGAATTTATTATTTTCTTTTCTTCGCCCCTTTATGATAGTACGTCACTGGTAGACCGGAAACACTTGTCGCCATATTCGTCTAGTTCACTGTCAAAATTAGATACCAACGCGATTCCAAGGTCGTTTAGGATTCCTCCTTCCTGACTAAATATATTCTAAGATCATTTTTGTCCATTCTGATAGGACATTGGATTGCCTAATACAAATAAGTGTGGTGTTGCCAAGTGTCCAATTAAAATCAACGAAAAAGAAATAAAAAAACTTAATTTTGACATAACATGTCCATACTCTTTAAAAAACAGTTCTATTAATTTATTTTCGGTCACACCTGATGATTTATTTATCCATTTTGATTAAATTTTTGTAGAACATAATTTTAAAAAATTAATATTACGTCATCTATAAAGCAATAAACAATGTACTTTTCGAAAACTTTGAAAAATAATTACTTTGTGTTATCTAAAACTTTTTAAAACGTTTTTGAACCAAACAAAAATAAGAAAATATGAAAAATCAAGCTCTATAAGGAAACAAAGCCTATTGACTCAGAAACAAGAAACGGTATCAAATTGAAATCTTAAAGCTTTATAAGGGGATGAAGCATATTGATTCTAAAAAAAATCTGTGAAGTATAATATAGAATGCCAAGCATTAGGTGGGTATACAATCTTTATTCTAATAAACCACCTACATTTATTTCTCAAATAAAAAAAACTTACCTTTACTAATCTTTTATATTCCTAACACATGAAGATGAATCACTATATTATTTCTTGAAAATATATCTAAAATAGTTTTCACTGCAACACTCACAAGTGACCGGTATCTATCTTTTAATTCTAATTTGTCATTTGTTGGTCTCGTATTGAATACTCCAAAATAAAAAACTACTTGATAAATATTATTATGGATTACTTTTTGCTTCTTGCAAAAAAATTCCTAAATAAAAACAGAATGTTATGAAGTCAGGTTATGTTAGGTAAGTCAAATAAAGGACAAACTGTATACGGGATGTCCTACAAAACATTGAAGTGACTTATTGTTGGTATATTTTGTAATTAAAATTGGGTACCGGGAAATTATTTTTCTTTAATTTGCTAATTTATTATACGTGGTGATTCAAAATTTCTATGATTTATCGTTAGTAAGGGGTTTTCAACAATTACTGTGTATCCCACGTAATCTGGTATAACAATATTGTGTGTTTTGACCTCTCAATTAAAAGTGTTCACTGTTTATGGACACAAAGTTTTCATAGGACTAGTTTTTAAGATACAGGGTGAAGTAAAACGTGTGAATTCTCATATTATTCAAAAATAATTTAAGACGTAAACATTGTAATTTTGCTGACATTCATATATATTACAAAAAAATACAGTTTGATTCCCTAAGATATTGTGAGTACTAAAATACAATACCAACCTTTTAAAAACCACAACTGTACACTACAAACTCTATAAGGGAATTAATAGATAAATAAAAATGGGGAGGTAAGGGGGGGTTGAGATTTTGAAAAAATCCCAACAAAAAAACGATATTAAATTGAAATATTCAGGAAAAAAAAACAAGTTTTATAATAAGAGGATGAAGCCTATTGATTCTGGAAAAAATGTAATTAAAATGGGAGTTAAGGGAGGTCTCTGTTAAACTGTGCATATTTTCATTCTAGTTTTAATTTATTTTTAAATTTAATTTTTTTTATTGATTTATAAAATAAAATAAAATAAATTTTTAGACAGTGGCGTGAAATTTAGAAAGGATGAAGGTGTTACTTGCCCATACCGTACGCCACTGGCAAAGTAATTTATTTTTTGTTGATAGGTGTATCTTATGCTGAATTTAGTCAAATTATAAGAATAAAAAACTGTTAAAAGTGTCGTACGACATCACGATTGTGATAGAAACCTACTTTCCTGACGTGAAAACTGGGAACTGCCTAGTATTACAAACACTCGATAGGATGAGAAGAATGTTTTTGTAACACATATAACGATTTGTATTGATGTTTAATGCTATGCTATTATTTTAATCAATTTTTATACTACAATAATTGAGAATGTTTGTGTATTGAGATTTTGTGATGCAAATCTCGCAAAATAACACAAAAACAATTAAGGTTAATGGCCCTTCAGCTCGGTTTAAAATAAAGAAGTCGGACATCGTTCTGAACGTGAACAACAATCAATGACTATAACGACAACGTTGTTGTAATGTTAAGTTGCAAATTAAATTAAATTACATAATTTTCACTGGAATTCATTGGAGTGTATGCGAATAGCATTTCAAGAACGAAAAACTTTTAAAAACCGGTCCTGATTGAACAAAACTTGACAAGCCAAAAAGGTTTATCAAAGTTTTGTTCCTAATTTTAACCTATAAATTATTCATCTCACTCACTCACAAATAATAGCAAAATGCATATTGTCAGTGTTCACCTATTACAGAACACAACAATTAAAAATCAGTGAAGCCAAAATTTAATCCACTTAATATGGCGGCCAGAATGAAGGGGGTCATTTTATTGATAGTGGTATCTAGACTTTCTGAGAGATATGTTTGAGATTGAGAACCATAACAAAGAAAAACTATTTTCTTTCTCTTATTATGCCTTCCTTTACAAAGGATTGGCTGTTTACAATAATCGGCTGCAAATGAATAAGTGGTTTGATGTGCAACTCATTCATAAATCTGATTTTTAAGCATGCCAACATTAAACATAGGCAAGGGATAGTAAATTCATCAAAATTTTTATTAGGCCACTCTAGATGTAACAAATTTTAGAAGAATTACAAATCAGCATTTGAGGATGATGCAAAAAAATGTATATATCATAAATCTGGTCTATATTACGCATTCCTTCTATCCTCTCTATGTTTTTTTTTTGTTTATTATCATTATTTTTCCTTGTATAAGTTGTAGTATATTTTACCGATCTTCTTATATGATATACCCAAAAAAGCATATGTAATGACTACTATTAAATGACCGTTGCATAATACAGTAATTTTATATCTCAGGCTGCCAGTTATGGAAAGAAAAACGGCATTTGGTACGCCGCACCGGGTGGGCAGGGCTGGAGTAAGGCCCCCAGTCGAAAAGCTTCGATCGTCGAAGCTGACGTTCCACCGCCAGGGGGCGGTCCTATTAAACCCAGCACGGGCAGAGTTATTCGAATAATTAACAACATGGATCACACTGTACAGGTATGAAACTTATTTATTATTTTAATATACAGGGTGTCCCAATGAAAAGTAGCCCATTTCCAGAGCTTATAACTTTTAAACAAATCGTAAAAACGTGCGGTGTTTGCTGATATGCGTTACTTTGCTATAAGTTTTCCTTTAGTGACACAGAAATTATGTATTACCTATACAGGGTGTTTTTTTTAAATCTCCTCTTTTAAATTCACCGTAACCAAATGTTATTCATTTAATTTCTTTTTTCTATGATTACTATAAGTACCATTTTTTAAATCATTCATATTGCCTCCTTAAAATATCTAACTATCTAGGTAATAAATTTGATGGCTTAACATAGTTACCTCTGACTTTTGTATTGTTAAAAACTCTCTACTGAAATCTTGTTTACTTGTTTTATTTTATTTTTTAATATTTTTAATATCCATCCAAAGTACGAGAAAAGCCAAATAAAAAAAATTGTTTCTTTAAAAATGTATCAAAATATTTACGAACGGCAAATAAGTAATCGTAGAAAAAATAAAGTATACAACACTGTTCCCACGATCGTAGAGTGTTGTTTTTCCCACTAGTTGCACAAACAATTTATTTCAGTGCCGCGTTCTGCTCAACCTACGCACCAGCCAACCGTTCGAGGAAGTGCTCGAAGACCTCGGTCAAGTGCTGAAGATGAACGGCGCGAAACGCATGTACACGGTGTCGGGCCAAGAAGTGCGCAGCTTTTCCCAGCTGAGGAACGAGTTCGCCGACGTGGACACGTTTTATCTGGGAATGGGAAGCGTAGGTGGCGCTGCGACGCCGGCCGTCATGCTGTCACCTGTCAGACGGGCGAGATCGCGTGGACCACAAACGGCGATCGTCGAAGATATTAGTAAACAGAGACGGTCTAGGAGTAAGAGCAGGCCGAGGGCGTTGTATGCTCCTGAGAGTGAGATTATTAGAACAAATGGTGAGGATATAAAAACGTTTTTATTTATGTAAATTTTCAGAGTTGTGGTTTGTTATCCACATATCCGCACTCTCTCTTCAATAGTGACACAACTCAAAAAGAACCAGTTTTGGTTTTATATCGACAAACCTAATAAAACCTTATTATAATTTTTATCTGCAAAAGTGTCACAAGCTCATACAAAGTTTCTTCTTATCACATTAAAAACTGTCATATTTTGATTTGTGTCAGTTTTGCTCTATAAAACGATATAGGTAAAATAAGGTTTATTTTAGTTTTGTAAATTCTCAGACTTGTGACTTATTAACCAGATATCGTATCCCCTCTTCAATAGTGATACAGCTCAAAGAGCATCCGTTTTTGTTTTATATCGAAAAACCTAATAAAAACAATATAATTTTTATCTGTAAAAGTGTCACAAGCTCATTTCTATAAACATCAGATAGTCAGTTTTTAACACATCAAAAGTGTCATATTTTGAGTTGTGTCAATTTTGCTCTATAAAATGGTGTAAAAAGGTATGTGTTTTATCGTCATACACACTTTGAAATAACCGTACCACAGCGCAATAAAAATAAAATAAAAAAGACTTATTGTTTTTATCAGAAAGTAATCACATTAAAAAGTATTACGCCGTCTTTTATAGTAGCTTAATGTAGACAATTAATTTATTATTACTAAAATTATTTTGGAATAATTTTTATTTTTTGTATTTTTTCATAGAATATTTTTTATGGTTACAGTATTTTTCTCTCTTTAATATTAATAATTTTATTTGTGATAAATAAATATTTCTTCCATCATCACTTTATAGTTATAAAACAAAATTTGTTCTATATAGTCACAATCATAAAAAGAGACATAACTCAAGAAAGGCCGACGCTTGCTCATAAAAAAATATACATAATTTTCCTGTATTAAAATAATGATTTTTTGACTTATGTCACCTTTGAAGGGAGAGTGCGATATTTAATGTTCCCCTTTTACAGATTATACATTATTAGAGGTTTTAAAAGAAGAACCAATTAGGGTAACGATAAAAGGGTTAAGAAGGACTTTTTATCCTCCATTACATCACGCCCCAATAGATAATACGCCGCCCGACAAAAAGATGTCCTTAGAGTGGGTGTATCCTTTATAATCAAATATTTTTCTATCTGCATAGGAAGTATAGCAATAATATCCTGATTTTAGGGTCCCTTCACATATTTTTTTACAAAAAAACTGGCTGAGTAGGAATTAGTTCTAATGGATTTATTCTAAGATTCACTATTGAACGAATAACATCATTGATTCAAATAGAAGAAAGCGAGAATTACTGTTAAAATAAAGGTTGTTTAAATATAGTTATACTATCTTTTGTCTTTTCATTAAAGCAATGATTCTCACTCAGGCGTTGCAATTAAGCAATTTATGCGGTTAAAAATTATATCAAAATTTATAAATAGACTTGAGACGGGAGTATCACTAGAATTTTCATTATATCACTCAAAAAAGTACACCACTTCGCAAAAACTTTACTCATTTTTAAGTCTCAATATTTATCATTATTCTTCATGCCTCAAATGAAAAAGTAAAGTTATGTATTTCTGATACAATGTTCCAAATTTCATGTTCTAAGTCAGTGAATGATAATCTGTTATCGTGTTTTTTAAACCAGCGAGTTTTACTTTCCATTGGCTGAGTAATTCCAAAAAAAGAATACATATGGCTACTACACAGGGTGACAATCAACGATGACAAAAACATACAGGATCTTCCATTAACTTTAGAACATAAAACAACTGAAGATTCTCTGATAAAAAATAAGACGATTAAACAAAACATGTTTAGGTAAAATGTTACTCGTTATAGTTGAAAATTCAAAATCATATTGTTACTACATGACGTGTTCTTTAAATAATTGTCACGATGTACGTTTCACCCCTATTCCCCTGAATATAGGGGCTAGTGGTGACTATGTTAAGAGCTAAGGGGTCTGTCACGAATGCATGTGATGGGACTACTAGGGTAGATATTAGTTTAGGAATTGAAGATATCAGTTGCAAATTTATTTGTCAATTAAGCCTACAAAATTTTAAACATAAAAAAGATCAAACTTAGTCAGATACCATAGAACAGTCAAATAATTCCCTAATAAATCCAAAAATATTTTGGCCCTTAAACCTTAAATACCCCAAAAGACGAAGCGTGAATCGAATTTTGGTAGGGAAGCAAGTGACACTTTTAAGCAAGCTTGAAACTTACACATCGCTACCTTTAATGAACACCGGCAAAACTCAAAAAGTACAAATTTCGAGATAAGAAGTTTAAAAATGTTCATTAAAATTCAAATTGAAATATCTGCTCAAAAGAATAACTTATCCATAACTTATTATGCCAAATTGAAAGTAGATACTCACAGTTAACTATAGCGCAATTTATTTCTTTTATAAATATACCACCAACTCTTAAGGGCTTGGACTTGTGACACTGTAGACGAACTAATATACATTTTAGGTTTTATGCCAAATGAATACTAACAAATAGTACAAAATGATAAAAAATATATATTTAAGAATGACCTTAGCATTTTGTACAGCGGTTTTTTAAGGCATCGACATTGAGCGCTCCAACGCTGATGCGTTTACAGCAAAATATTTCTAGAAGGCAAGGATTAACTGTAAATTTGTGCAAATGTGTGTCAAAAAAGTGTTACAGGTTCTCCCCTACCTATATAAGCGATTGAAATTTATCAACATCTATTGAAGACGTGATAAAGCAGGAACAAGGGGAGAGGTAAAGAGACTCTCTGGTTCAGTGACGTATCATTTTTTTGTAAGGACACACTTTACCAGATTTTTTAATTGTAAATAAAAATAAAAAAGATAGTTAACATTACCGACTTGTAATTTACAGATAGTAGACAATGATGGTACATAAAAACTATTGGTGAAGCATGGGAAAATATCCAGCGATTCAACTGTAGATAACTTCGAATAGGCAAACAAACATGATTAATGATAACGGAGAAAAAAATACGATAAACGTTAATCTACCATTATGCACGCTTAAAAATGCACATGTGCGTTTTTCTAACCTTCCAACTCGAGGAATTACCCGAAGACATGCACTTTTATTTCTACGCGAATTATGCAAATTGAGTGAGTTGCTCTACTTTTCTCCAGATTTATATACCAACACAGTTTAGGGAGGTCGTAATCAAGTATTATTATCTTTGTGTACAAAACATTAATAGAAGCTCACAATAAAGTTGTAACGAAGTAAATGAATGGACGTGAGTAAACGATTCAAGAGAAATTCGTCCAGAAAAATTGAGTCAAGGTTCTAAAATCTGAAATTGTAGTGGACTAAATCTTACAATAATTTTGAATTTTTGATTTGGAAGTCAAATATTTTCTATAAATAATTTATGCTGTTCAAAATATGTAATAAATACGTAACAAATATCTACAAGAGCTTTACTAAATAAGCGTGCCAGTGTCTCTTTTTAAAAAATACCCACTCAAAATTTTATTTCATATTTTGGACACAAGATATAATATAACCTAATTCCTAAATCCATAAAAAATATTAAAAATAAACAATCTTTAAAAAGCAGTCTTAACATTATTATTAAAGAAAAATCAAAGCTACTAACTTTGAAAATATTAAATGCTGCTGCGCATGAATTTTCCTTGCAACGTTAATCTACGTCACAACTTCTTCATAGTGCCGTTTGTCCTGTTTGATTCCGACGAATAATAGCGGACATATACATTAATATCCTTTTGGCATTGCTACTGCACATGATTTTTCTCTTCAACGTTAATCTACGTCACGTCTCCATCATATTGCCGTTTATCCTGTTTGATTCGGATTATTAATAATGGAGATATTCGTTAATGTCTTTTTGGTAATGCTACTGTGTATAATTTTTCTCTTCAACGTTAATTTCTGTCACGTTTCTTTTGTTTTGTTTATCTCGTTTGAAGCGAACCCATAATAGCGGAGATATTCTTTAATGTCTTTTTGGTAATAGGATTAAACATGATTTTTTAAAGTTAATCTGCATCACGTGTTCTTTACATTGCCTTTTGTCCTGTTTGAATCGGATCAATAATAGCGAAGATATTCACCAATTCCTTTTTGGCATTACCATTGCCCCTGATTTTTCTCTTCAAAGTTATTCTATATCACGTCTCCTTCATAGTGCAGCTTGATTCATTCGATTCTGACTAACACAAAACAAAGATTTTTAACTAATGCCCTTTTGGCATTGTTTTTTCGATTACCCCAATAATTTTTTAAGTCAATGATGGCCGCCACAGTGTATCACCTAAAGTTGCAAACTACTTACCCAAGTTTCAATTCTTAACACTGACATGTGACACCATCTTGCGGTGATTTTTGGAAGCAGTGTCACAGAATCCCTGTTGCTCATCTACTCTGACTACTCTTTAAAACCCATTAATAAATTAGGTGGGAAAAGATGCCATAATATCGGTGTCCTTATCTACTATAAGCAAGCAATAATTAAGTTTCATGCTCTTCTTCTTTTGTGCTTAAAAATAAAGCTATTTGAATTAGGTTTAATATAAAGGTAGCCACAATATAAAATAAAGATATTAAAAACTTTCCAAAACACATAACAAACGAGAATCGTGATAAGTTGTGAATTATGAATTGTGACAGATGACAGAAGCAGAACAGAAAGAAAAGGGTATGGTAGAGACACCTACAATCATCTTTAATGCTTCGTAAATAAGACGGTCAAATCTACAAATGCTGTGAGAAAAGAAGAGAACCATATGCGCTGCATGAACAATTGACTGATTTTTCTGGTTTCAGTTTCTCTATAAAAAAAACTTTTAACTCAAACACCTATAACTTAAAATTCAATAATAAGGTGTAAGAACCATAAAAACAAAGGTATTATTCTTTTGCTTTATGGTATAATAAATAAGAACTGATTTTTATAAAAACATACACTTCTTGTTGGTTTTCTCTGGTTTTACATTCAATTTAAGATAAATTGTTTTATCCAAAAACGATTTTTATTCGTAATTAAAAAGTAAGATTTCTGCATTCGGCTCCCTGACTAATAATTTTTACTACTTAAATACAGTCTATTTTCATATAACGACCAGGTTGTTATTTACCCTAATTGAAGTTTAAAAGTGTGTTATGACATGACCTAAAATTTGTATTGTGAACGGAATAGTGACCTTCCGGCGTGTCAGAGCCAGAACTAAGAACAATGTTGAGCCTTTCGTGTTTATTTTTTTGCGTGTCAATCTCAACCACTAGTATGTTAGCACGTTAAAAATGCTAAATCATAGTTTTGTGGAACAAAGAAAGTGTATTTTTTAGACCCACACTGACAATGTAAAAAAAATTTAATCGCAAACCGAAATATATAATTTCAGTCGAATTTAAGCAAAGAAAATTTGTATATCAATAAATAATTCATTGTTTTATTCAATTAAGGAGCTCGCGTGCAAAACCTAATATATCCACTTTTAAAAAAATTTCAGGAGATGAAAAACACACCAACATTTATCTAAACCAATAGTGTTATTTTGAGAAGACTATTCCTTTTATAGTATCATAGATATATTACAACTTTTCTCTTTTTGACTTCAACTATCTTATAAACAGCCTGAATTATTTTTAGTTAATTTCTACAAGGCTATGAGTTTCTGCTTTTAACTTAACTGAATAATATAGAAGAACGAACAAACGTCATCAGATATTTTTAATTCTTAGATATGATGTATTTGTATCAGAAATTATGAGATAATTTAATTTTGTTTTTGATTGACCAAACAGTTTGATATTATTTTTTTACAATGTATATAAAATATCTAAAATATAATCAGGTCCTCTTAATGACATACCCCGGTCATGTCTTGGATCTACCAATTCAGGCAGCATACATTATAGATAAAACTTTTTTAACTTCTCCATATTTTTACATTCTTCTCATTATTAAACTATTTACTGAACAACTGAATATTTTTTTTTATTTCTGGGTTGGTATATTATTGGTTCTTGGTCCTTTATTTATACCTACCTGAAAATTTCACTGAAACAACTTATCTGTAAATACGTTAAAGTTTCATATCAGGAATACCTAAGCTAAAAGTACTGCTTTAGTTCCAACACTTTTTCTATTTTCCTTAACAAAGTTAACTCAGGTACGGCTATCGAGGAACTGACTCCAAAAGAAATCTTTGGGTATTGCCTACTGGTGAGTTGCTCTATTTCGTGGCAGCTGTGGCTGTAATGTACGATAGAGATGAAGAAACGCAAAGGCATTACACTGGACATACAGAAGATATACAATGGTAAGTATCTGAACTGATTAGTTTGGTTTTCCTCTTCTATTTATTTTGACATAAGTGCTGACGTGGAAGCAACTTCAAGAATAATTTAAAAATATGTAAAAGAAAAAGAAGAATTCGAAAGAGATGTTAAAGTAGTTGGTATTAAAGAAGAAGAATTTACGAAAATGCTGATAAGTAAACATCTTCTGCTACTTTTCTCACAATGTTTTTTAAAAATGAGTTCAGTTTTTCTCGAACAACCTCAAAAATGAGTCTATGACCGCCCATGTGTTCACGAACAGTCAAAAACAGTAACTCTTTTAGTTTCTTAATCTTATAAAGATAATTTAAACAAGAATGATCTCAATCTTTAAAGATTTTCTTCTAGAACGAATTTATTCCAGTCAACCTCAAAAATGAGTCGAAGAACGCTCATGTAGTATCCAGATTCTCTAATTATTTTCGTTTCTTAACCCTATCTATACAGTTTTTCGCCAATAGAATTTTGCAGTTTTGACTATTTTAAACAAGAATGATCTTAGTCTTTGAATATGTTATCCTAGAACGAATGATGTTTCTCATGTTCAACCGTTCCAGCATCAAAATAAGTTGCCCAGCTGCGTTGATTGAAGTGTTCTTCAACGTTTTAGGATTTTTTACATATCTAACATTGGCCTTCAACCAACCTCTTCGTCCCAAAAACCCTTCACTGTTATTCTAGAACTGATGCAATACTTGTATAAGCATTTGGTACTTTTGAAGATCGTACCACTCAGTCTTTACAAAAATTCTGATGCTGCTGCCTTATTTTTTTTTATTTCTCTATTACAAATTTACAATTTACTCTCTAATACAAAAGTATTAAGTAAATGTAAGCTTAAGGTGAGGGCAATGCGTTGAAGGTACTACATAATAATTATTATTAGTCAAATCTTCTGACCAAAAAGGTTGCAGTTTTCTTTCTAGCATAGTCTTGGTTAAGTTAGAGTTCATTTTGGTTTCACCGGTTGTATGAAATGCTGAGGCCTTAATGTGTGGTATAATTCGATATACCATGAATCATTTTGGATTGAACAATTTGTAGCATCTTTATGTTTGAGGGCTTACTAAGGTCCTACAGTCTATGTCCAAATTGGTCTAATTATGATCTTATAAATAAGGAGCTTATTTTGAAATGATAGCTGTAATATTCTGCCTATTAACTAATAAATTTGTCTCAATTTTAGGTCCTTTTACTGCATCTTAGCTTGAATGTGTGTCTTCCAGGTTAATTTTCTATCTAAGTGTATTCCCAGGTACTTTACTTTTGATTGATTGTGTTGGGTGCATTGTTCATTGTGGCTTATAGGATATGACTCTCATCTGTTAGAGAAAGTAATGTGTATTAACTTTGATCCTCCACTTGTTTTGCCAATTTTTGGGAGGCTTTGATGGGGATCAGTTCTGAGGTTAGAATTGCTCTGTCACCAGCAGATGTTGCAGTTATAGTGGACTCTATAGTTGGTAAGTCTGCAGTGAACATCAAAGGAATAGTAAGAGGAATTGATTTATCGTATTTGACTTTATTTTATCACTAAGTAAAGCTAGTCAGGGTGTATTTCAACCAGTATGCCACACTTTGTCGAATGCTTGTTACACATCCAGGAAGACATCTGTTCTCTAGGGACTCTTTAATTTTATTAACCAGTCTATGGCACTGCTGTATTGTTAAGTAATTTTCTTCGAATCCAATTTGATAGTTAGGAATTAGGTAATTCTTCTGTAGGGAGTGTTTATTTGATTCTGCTTAATAATAATATTTCAAATACTTTGGAGAGGATGGGTAAGAGGCTTTTAAGCATATACAATGCTGCTTCCGTAGGTTTTTTAATGAGTTTACTTATTGAAGAGAGTGGTTAGTAGTGCATCTGCCTTCCTAGGGAGATGCTTCAGCAGTTTCCTACAAATTAGATTATAGCCAGGCGCTTTTTTTGGTTTGGTTGAATACTCTGCTGTTGGTGTGAAGTATTTTAATGGCAAAGAAAGTTAGAATGGAACATCAAGTAATTTAGGATTTCTGTATCGTCATTGTTTAAATACTTCAGCTAGATGTTTTGCACAAACAAGCTTTGGCTTCAAGGTAACGTGTCCATGTTTTTCTTATCAGTGAGGCTACTTCTACTGGTCTTTTAAACTTTTATATCCCTTTCCATAAAGGCCTGGAGCTCAGCAATGATTAATTATTTTTGAAAAAATTAATTTATATCGAAACCTTAAAACTTTAATATTTTATTATTTTATTTTTTAGTATGGAATTACATCCTTCAAGAGAAATGGTTGCATCAGGTCAACGAGCTGGTAGAAATAGGAAAACTCAGGCTCACATAAGGATATGGAGTACGGAAACTCTGCAAACTTTATACGTTTTCGGTATGGGAGAATTCGAAGTTGGTGTATCGGCTGTTGCTTTTTCGCAATTGGTAATTTTATTTGGCATGAAATCTTATATTATTTTACATTTTTAAATTTCCAGAACGGTGGAAGTTACGTATTAGCTGTCGACGCTGGAAGGGAAAGTATACTGTCGGTGTGGCAGTGGCAGTGGGGACATCTACTTGGAAAAGTCGCAGTAAGTATTAAGTTAACGTAATTTAATACATTTAATACAATTAAAATAGAAGTTAAGTGTAGAGATCTATGATTTTTTTTTTCTTATTAAGTGTATCAACGTATTCTCTATTTATTTATTTATTATTAGAGAAAAGTCCATCATAAAAAAAATACATGAACTACATACAAAGTAAAAAATATACAGTGTATAGCCAAAAATGTTTATACTTTAATAATATAAATCCATTGAGATCTATTTCAAATTTGGTGATAACTTTTTAGAGCCTAATCTGAAAACTTTTTTTAAATACAATATACAATAAGGTTGTGTTTTGTATAAAAACTTGAAAATCTAAAACTGTTTATATGGACGTAAAGATAATGAAAATATCTTTCAAATGAGGTATGACATGGCCCTAATTTCTATTAGAAAATTTAAAGATAGTAACACTGAATTAAGTAAAATTAAATCTTTTTTAAGTTTATTTTATTTTATAAATTAGTAAAACTCATAAATTATTTTTAAAACTAAACATTTTATCTTAATAACCTAAAATAATATTTAAAATTATATATAATTTCCTCTAGGAATTGAACCTTAGCCATTTAGCTTCTAGAAATTTATGAGAAATATGACTTAAACTTCCAAATCCCAAAGAAAAAACGTAGACAAGAATTCTGGATCTTCTATAATCGTTGCGAGTCATAATAATTGAATGCAAGGCTATGGACTGTATCGCAGTAGGAAATTTTAGAGATAATACGCTCATTTACTACAAGAACGTCATAACTCAAAAAATTTAATTTTTGAGTTATTGACACATTAAAAATGGCAAAAAGGCCCTATTTCAATGCTGTAATTTCAATATCGTCATATTTCAGTAATTGGGTAACTGTTGTGATGGAAGCGTCAAACAGTGTTTAGAGATGATACGCTCATTTGCTGCAAGAACGTCATAACTCAAAAAATTTAATTTTTGATTAATTGACACATTAAAAATCGCAAAGAAATGCCCTATTATCTGGTAAAGTGTCACATTTGGACTCTTTTATAATGCCATTAGATATAAAAAGATATTCTTCTTATTTCAATATCGTCATATTTTAGTTACTGGGTAACCGTTGTGATGGAAGCGTCAAACAGTGTTTAGAGATATGATACGCTCATTTGCTGCAAGAACGTCATAACTCATAAAATGTAACTTTTGAGTAATTGACATATTAAAAATCGTAAAAAAATGCCCTATTATCTGGAAAAGTTTCACATTTGGTCTCTTTTATGCCATCAGATATCAAAAAATGTTCTTTTTATTTCAATGCTGTAATTTTAATATAGTCATATTTCAGTTACTGGGTAACTGTTGTGATGGAAGCATCAAACAGTGGTTAAAGATGATACGGTCATTTGCTGCAAGAACGTCATAACTCAAAAAATTTTATTTTTGAGTTATTGACACAATAAAAATCGCAAAGAAATGCCCTATTATCTGGTAAAGTGTCACATTTGGACTCTTTTATAATGCCGTTAGATACCAAAAGATTTTCTTCTTATTTCAATGCTGTAATTTCAATATCGTCATATTTCAATTACTGGGTAACTGTTGTGATGGAAGCTTCAAACAGTGATTAAAGATGATACGCTCATTCGCTGCAAGAACGTCATAACTCAAATATTGTAATTTTTTAGTTACCAACACATTAAAAATCGCAAAGAAAGGCCCTATTATCTGGTAAAGTATCACATTTGGACTCTTTTATAATGTCGTTAGATACAAAAAGATTTTCTTCTTATTTCAATGCTGTAATTTTAATATTGTCATATTTCAGTTACTGGGTAACTGTTTTGATAGAAGCGTCAAACAGTGTTTAGAGATGATTGTTGTAAGAACTTCATAACTCAAAAACTGTAATTCTTGAGTTATTGACACATTAAAGTGTCATATTTGGACTCTTTTAAAATGCCGTTAGATCCAAAAAGATTTTCTTTTCAATGCTGTAATTTAAATATCGTCATATTTCAGTTACTGAGTAACTATTGTGATGGAAGCGCCAAACACTGTTTTATTTCCTTTATTGTGACTATGATTTGCTAAAATACTCTACTCAATCATTATATTTTATCACTCTACTGTAAAAACAACATTTTTGTGTTATGACGTTCTTGCAGAAAATAAGTGAATAAGATTCGCAATGCTTTAATATTACCCTCTTTGGGTAAAGTTGCTTAAAAACATTGCATAAAATTTGACATTAATGACTCATATGTCTAGAAAATTTGAGACAAGAATCGATTCAGAATACTACATTTGTATATTCGTTCACCTACGCCCTACGGCGTCATGCTCAAACCTCGTCTTCGTGCGATAGGGTCATGATATACAACTATTTACAATTAATTTTTTGTCAATTTTTTTAAACCGCCGTTTCTTATTTATTCCTATTAATCGGTCAATAGTGTAAAGGAAAATCTGCATAAATACCGTTTTCGTGTCACGTTTTCCATTCGCATACATAACAACTAACTAACGACCCTTTAGCGATGGTCATTCAAACCCTCCCGCCGACCTTGAACTCTCTTTTCATGATTCAGCATTCAGCCCTTTTGCACATTAATGTAATAAAAAAATTGAATAAATTTCAATGCCGTATTAATTGAATTTGATACAGTTAAAGCTGCACATTTCTTACTATTTATTTATTGATTTTACAGACTTTACAAGAAGAACTTACGGGGGCAGCTTTCCACCCTTTGGACGATAACTTGATGATCACACACGGAAAGGGCCATTTGACTTTTTGGAATCGACGGAAAGATGGATTTTTCGAAAGAACAGACATCATAAAACCGGTAAGTGTCGACTAGATAAGGCCGAGTCTGTTTTTGACAGCTGTCAAACCTATGCTCATAATTTTTTTGACAGATGTCAAAAATTTATCTGTCAAACTTTGACGTTATCTGGTCAAGCGAGAATTTTTGGTTTATTTTTCAAGCCCTCGAGGACGCTGATTACGTCATTGCAATTCGAGCAAGATGGTGACGTAATCACGGCTGATAGTGACGGTTTCATAACGATCTACAGCGTGGACGCGGATGGGGCTTATTTCGTCAGGATGGAGTACGAGGCACACAATAAGGGCGTCAGTTCCTTGATAATGCTGTCAGAGGGCACTCTTTTGTCTGGTGGTGAGAAGGATAGACGCATAGCAGCGTGGGATTCTTTGCAGAATTACAAGAAAATTACTGATACTAAAGTAAGTTTAACTGATTTTAAAAATATGGTACTATTGGGATTGATATTTAATATACTATTACAGCTTCCAGATGTATTTGGTGGCGTCAGATCGATTTATCCACAAAGACCAGGAAGGAACGATGGAAATATATATGTAGGCACGACGAAGAATAATATTTTGGAAGGATCCCTACAGAGGAGATTCAACCAGGTATAAAAACTATTAAAATTACTTTATTTTTAATAACAAGCTGTGATTTTATGCATTCAAATTTTGTGATTTTACATTAAAATGGTGTATCTTTACAATAAACGGCGTGCTTTTACAATAAAATGTAACTTTACGCTCCGAAGCGGGTATTTTACACTCAAGAGCCATATTTCTACTCTATGACGAAATGAAACTAAAAATCTGAGATTTTACATTCAATTGGTGTATTTTTCCATTCAAATGCTGTGATTTTACATTTAAATAGTATACATTTACATTAAATAACGTAATTTTATATTCAAATGTAACTTTATAGACCAAAGCAGCGATTTTACACTTAAAAGGCATATTTTTTTAGATTAAAACTTTACAGTTTTCAAATTCTATGATTTTAAATTCAAATGGTTTAATTTTTTTATTCAAATGCTGTGATTTTACATTTAAATATTGTAAATTTATATTAAATAACGCGTATTATATTCAAATATAATCTTATAGTATGAAACAGCTATTTTACATTCAAATATTGTAATTTAACATTTTAGTTATGTGAATTTACATTAAAATATTTAAAATTTAAATGAAATGTGGTTTTATATTTAAATGTTATAGACCAAATCATGGTTTTCACATTCAAAATGCGTATTTTTACATTTAAATGCTGTACTTTTTAAATTCTATGATTTTACATTTATATGGTGTAACTTTTCCATTCAAATGCTGTGATTGTATGCTTAAATATTATAAATTTACATTAAATAACGTATTCCCACTCGACCATTCACTGTTGGGTACTAATTAAAAGTGCTGTTCCTAAAGTGGCGCTGGGAAACAGTAACAAAGCCTACACAGAACACGAGGCTAATAACCGTAGCAGTTGATGCCGATGACACAAAAAAAATAACGTGTAAATTATTTAAATACCATTTTATAGATCAACTAATGATGTAATTTTATATTTTATACATGTGAATTACATTTGTATTTAATAATATATTTAATATATTAAATAATGTGGTTTTTTTATTTAAATATAACCTTATAGAACAATGCAGGGATTTTACACTAGGCGAATTTTTAACATGCAAACGCTATACTTTTCGAATTCTATTATTTTACATTTTCATTCAAACACTGTGATATTTCATTTAAATATTCCAAATTTACATTAAATAAGGTATTTTATATTCAAATGTAACTGTATAGTTCAAAGCAACTATTTTCATTCAAATATTGTAATTTTACATTTCAAAGATGTGAATTTACATTAAATAACGTATAAATTATTTAAATACTATTTTATAGATCAACTAATGATGTAATTTTACATTTTATACATGTGAATTACATTTATATTTTTAATATTTACATTAAATAATGTGGTTTTTTATTTAAATATATATGACTTTACAGAACAATGCAGGGATTTTACACTAGGCGAATTTTTAACATTCAAACGCTATACTTTTCGAATTCTATTATTTTACATTTTCATTCAAACATTGTGATATTTCATTTAAATATTCCAAATTTACATTAAATAAGGTATTTTATATTCAAATGTAACTGTATAGTTCAAAGCAAATATTTTACATTCAAATATTGTAATTTTACATTTCAAAGATGTGAATTTACATTTAAATATTCAAAATTTACATTCAATAATGCGGTTTTATATTCAAATTTACCTGTACAGGTCAAAACAGGGATTTTACACACAAAAGAACAGTTATTTACATTTAACCGATATACTTTTCAAATTATATAATTTTCCATTTAAATAATGTGAATTATATTTAAATGTAACTTTATAGATCAAAGCAGTGATTTTTCATTTAAATGATACAATTTCACATTTTAAAGATGTGAATTTACATTAAAATATTCAAAATTTACATTAAATAATATGGTTTTTATTTAAACGCAATTTTATAGATAAAAACTCACTAGAGGTATTTTTTACATTCAAAAGCTATACTTTTAGAATTTTAAATTTACATTAAATAACGTATATTGTATTCAAATGTAAATTTATAGATCAAAGCAACGATTTTACATTTAAATAAAATTTTACATTTTTAAGATGTGAATTTACATTCAAATATTCAAAATTTATATTAAATATTGTGGTTTTTTATTCAAATGTAATTTTATAGACAAAAGCAGGAATTTTACATTCACTAGAGGTATTTTTCACATTAAAAGGCTATACTTTCAGAATTCTAACTTTACATTAAATAGCGCATATTAATGCTGCGATTTTACATTTAAATATTGTAAATTTATATTAAAACACGCGTGTTATATTTAAATATAACTTTATAAACCAAATCAGTGATTTTACATTCAAATGTAATTTTACATTTAAAAGATGTAAATTTACATTCAAATATTCAAAATTTACATTAAATAATGTTTTTTATATTTAAATGCAACTTTATAGACAAAAGCAGGGATTTTACATTTAAATGTTGTGATTTTAATTTAAAATGGTATGATTTTACTTTCCAATGGTGTAATTTTACTTTCAAATATTCAAAATTTAAATTAAATAACGTGGATATAATTCAAATGTAACTTTACACTTCAAAAAAGAAAGTTTCCACTCAAAACATGTATTTTTACATTCTATCGCTATATTTTGTCAAATACATTAAAAAAACTGCTCAAAATACTAAAACTTTTCACTATTGAATTAAATTTTAAACTGAGGATTGTCTTTATTGTTGCTCAGACGTGCCAGAGACACAAGTATCAAGAAATTATGAGAGGCGGAGTAGATAGAGGAAATAGTGTATTTTTTGAAGAAATTGTTAAAAAAGAACGGCCATATTTCTTACAGGTACATCTATATCTGCAAGAACAAAGAACGGCATGTTAAGGCTGGACAGTAAACACGAAAAAAAAAATACATTTCAATATAATCACCTTAAATTTCAAAAGTTTATGTTAAACTGTTTTAATTAAATCGCTTTGTCGAAATCATGAACCAAATTACGTTTTATGCAGAAATAAAACAACTTTTGGTATATTATTTTTAAAGAAATTCGAAATTAAGTACAAAATCGCATTTTAATTTAAAAAAAAAGTATCGTCACGCCAGTATAAAATAATTTAGACAGCAGATTTGCAATTTGCATCTAGTTTACTGTCCACGGTGTTTCGATGTTTGTCAGCTTTACGTTTCTGTTGTAAAATGTCCAATCATTTCATCGACGCTAGGCATTTTTTTTGTACAACGCATAATGTTATTTTTTTTAAGTCACGGCGAAACATTTTTGTCATACAATTTTGCCTAGTTCGATCTCAGAAAGTCAAAAAACACGAATTATTATAATTTAGTGAAGCAAAGCATTGCTAACTGCTTCACTGTATTGGATGGCGTTGCCTTGTGGCCTGCATTACAACTGTTACTCAACACTGCACGATACTGGCTGCATACAAGATGGCGACAAGTTCATATAAGCTTTTTGCCCAAAAAAAAAAATACGAGAATAAAGTTTTATTTCATTATAACGACCCTGTTTGTCACGGATTAATTGGGCTAAAATCTGGTGTTTCAGGTGGTCTTTGGACACGGAAGGCAACTTTGGGGCTTGGCAGTTCACCCAGACGACGAAGTTTTTGCTACAGCAGGTCATGATAAAAACATAGCCTTATGGAGGAAAAACAAACTTATATGGGTGACTCAGGTAAGTTTCAAAACCTTTTTATAGGACTTGTTTTAAAAATTCTCATTTTTAGGTATCTTTTGAATGCATTTCTTTGTGCTTCCATCCCTTCGGAGTGGCCTTAGCAGTTGGAAGCACTGAAGGTCACTTGATAATCATGAACTCGGAAACCGGAGTGGTAGTCAACACCATTAGGGTGTGTGGATCCCCGTTAAACTGCGTTGGATACAACCCAAGTAATATACGATACGATTTCTACTACATATTTTTCATTAAAAACTAAATAACCTCTTAAATATGTATAATATTTTTTAGCTGGAGACCTGATTGCCATAGCTTCGCAAAATGGAAGTATTTATTTATTCAGGGTAAGCAGAGATGGTTATTCTTACAAAAAATCGAACAAAATTAGAGGCGCTCAACCCCTCATGCAGCTGGATTGGAGTTCTGATACGAATTATATACAAACTGTCACTGCCGATTACGATTTATCATTCTGTAAGTGAATATTTTTATTTTGTTGAAATCATGAACCAAATTATGTTTTATGTCGTAACAAATCCCCATTTGGTATATCATTTTTAGAATATCATAGACCGAATCCTTTTTTGAGCAATATAAAAGCAACATTTGGTATATTATTGTTCATTAAATCAATATTTTATTATTTTTAGGGGACGTAAAAACTTTATCTCCCGAAAAAAGTCCGATTGCAGTAAAAGACGTCAAATGGTATACGCACAATTCGACTGTAGGGTTCTTAATATCAGGTAAATACGCATTTTCAGCATCATATCAAGCTATATCTGATTACAATTGTTTCTAGGTATTTGGAACAACAGATTTTACCCGATGACGTCAATTATTAGCACGGCAAGTCGATCGGCCGCTCACGATTTGTTAATTTCCGGCGATACCGATGGATATTTACGATTATTTAGGTATCCCTGTTTGAGTCCCAAGGCCGAATACAACGAAGAGAAGGTATACAGCGGAACGGTGGCCTGTTCCAGGTTCCTCTTCAACGACCGCAACATCGTCACCGTCGGCGGCACCGACGCATCGCTGATGCTGTGGCAGCTGGTGGAAGAATAGCGCCAGCCCCCCTACGTCTATCTGCCACCTCTGACCAAAAACGGACCAATGGCGATCGAGCGAACGTGGTTTCACAAGGACTCCGACGAATCGGAAGGATTCGGTACGGATTCGGATGGTACTTTCGAAGTATTGCGTTGGCATTACTGATTCGGGTATTTCAGATTGTTACTTTCTATCTAGGTTATTATGAAACTAATAATGAATGAATTTATAAACTAATGAGTTTATTTGGAGAGATTTTGTCGGTTTAATAGCCGAAATAAATGAAAGAGGTTCAGGAATAAATCAGAAGAAAATTGGAAAATTGTTTAAAAAAGGTCTCGAACCTGTGCCTTCTGGGTTGCCATCCTAATGTCATAACCAGTAGTTAGACAGTTGCCTTCAGTTAGTGTCGTTGGAAGGTCATCCACGTTAACTGGCTTGAATTGCTTGCCTTTTTTTCGCTTTTTCACAATTTTTCCAATGTCGTCCTCACTGTCGGAGTCGGATTCATATGTTAGTACTTGGTAAGAATTATTTGTGGGGATTAGCATTTGCCTTGACTTCTCTCGCACCAGTTTGTGAAAGTTGGAGGAGAATTTACGTGGATATTTAAATTGATCATCACTTTCTGTGTGTTTACTGAACTGTCCTTCCTCTGTTTCTGTCTCTTTCTCATAAGCAGCTTTATCTGTCTTGTTTTTTGGCTCGGAGAGTCTGTTTGAGGAGTGTGGGAGACTACTAAAGCTCTCTGTGGGAGATTACTAAAGCTCTCGTCACGAGGTTTAGCTCCTCTCTGACGCTCATCTTCTGATGTATGACTGTTTGTGTCATATGTCATGATATTTTTGGCCGATACTGCTTGGGATATCTCTTGTGTTAGCTTCTACCCTTAATCTGGGATCAATATTCCGTCTGGCTCTACTCTGAGAGTTATTTATTATAGGAGATGGTATGCTGGCTGTGGGTGCTGGTAATTTTGCGGCTAGGGGTGTGGGTACGTACCCAAAGGAGAAGCTACTCAATTCAGCTCTTGATTGGGCACTTACCGCACCACCAGTTTTGGACATTGAAGAATTTCCACTGAAGTCTAATGACTTTTTTACAACTTTGGAGGGTAGTGGTAATATTTTGTACTGTTTTGCAGCAGGGTTAGATTCTTTAACTTGTTTTTTCTTTGGTGTGTCAGTCACGGTGGTGTCCATATCACTATCACTCGATTCTAATACTTCTAATAGATTTTTGACTGATTAATATTCATTTTGTCTTCTTCTAAGCTCTCCTGGCTGTCATATGGAACTCCCCAGAGTCAGCCGAGGATAGTTTTCTGGTGGTTGTTCTCAGTTCTTCTGGGGTTTTTTCTCTTTGTTGTGTTTCAAGTTTTTGGAGGTCACTTGAAGGTGACTCCTCGAAAATTTTGGCCTGGGGGGCCCCCTGTATCGCGCAGCTGACCCCTGGGTTATTCGTTGGTGTATTATGTGCTTGTTTACTCACAGTTTTTGTCTTGGTCTTTAGTTTAGCCGTCTTGAATGGACTGCCAAAGGTAATGTTTATACATTTCTCGAGTCTATCTAACTCTTCCTGTTTCTATTATGCTTCTAAACGGCGTGTAAACACTAGGATTTTCATTTTTGTCTCGAAATATTTTTAGTTCCATTGGTAAGACAGAGGAAGGTTACTGTTACTCATGATTCAGCTACATCTACTGTAATGTTTCCGGACTGGTGTTCGGGACTGTTTGCAAGAAATATATTTTGATTCCACTGCGATAAAGCGAAAGAAGAGTTCTTACTCAAGGGATAGATAGATGTGTTTTTTTGAATGCAGGTGGTTTCTTAAGACATGCCCGGCCTGGGAATGCCATAATTAAATTTGAGTGTAATTAAAAAATTGAGGTCTAATTAGTAGATTTCTAGCTAATTAAGGAGTTAAATTGATATTTCTTTTAAAGTTGATGTACCGGGAATAATTGTTCAATTTCCTGTTACCGTTTTTTGAAAAAGTATCTGGCATCTCAACGTCAAAATCATTAAACTAGCGATATACATCCAGCTACCTCATTGTTAATTTGAGAAAATTTATTGCACGTGTGTGATGTACCTTCGACGATGCCCCATTTTTGGCTAGATAATACTTGGAAAATTGGAAAAAAGATCCAATAAACTTATTTGAAATCGAATGTTATGCTTAAATTGACAATTATGTCGCTGGATGTATATCGATCCGGTGATCTAATGGGGTAGCAACTCAGAGGTTACAGGTTCGAGTCTTGCTTCTCAAATTTATTCCAGAACTTCTTTCATTTTTAACAAAAAAAAACTTCTTTTGTATAACCTACAGTGGTTTCTCTAGCATTTCCAACTGTCAAAAATGAGGTGTACCAGTAAACATTGATGTAAATCTTATTATTTTGTTTTATGCACTAAAAAAATGACATTTAGTATATTATAATCTAAATAAAATACAAAATTATGTACCAAATCGCATTTTAGGTTATAGAAAAGTAACAGTTGATATATTATTGTGCAGTAAAATATTATTTTATCGTTTTTTTAGAGGCCAAACGCAGTAAATATACACGTTAACTTAATGAACCACTCATACAGACAGAATGCAAATTACGTGATTTAATGTCGGATTTTTGTTTTGTGATATATTAATAGTTATGTTCTATTTTCTATGAAAAGCATCCAGCAACTGGATTTTTTTTAAATACAAGACAAACTTATTTATGAAATAAAAAGAATGAGCCTACCCAATAGTTTTTATTATCAATATAAATAATATACGGTCCACAGGTTAGTTTATAATTTTTGTCGAAGTTGTCTTTGCTAGAGGACCCACTGTAATTTACTGGATTCCTAAAAACCAATAAAATTGTTAATTTTGTCATCCACATACTTATTATACGTCATCTGTCAGAAATTCTTGACAGTACTGACAGTTTTGTGCTTTACCAATTTTGAAAAGTACAACCTGTACGGTTTTATTAGAATTTTCTATTTGTATGCAGCAAGATTTTTAATTCAGTAAACAAGTGTATTACAACTCTAGTATAAAAAAATCTTCTACGATCTGTCAACTGTCAAAACAATTGATATAATTGTTTAGCTCTGAAGCTGAATTTTATAAAACTTACGTATTTTAAATGAAATTCCTTTTGTGATAAAAAAATTTACCTGAAAATGTTTTCTATAAAAATTTTAAATACGTAAAACATAAACAAGATACCTCAACTTATGAGTTACAAATTTATAACACTTAGGGCTTTCACGGAACAATTGGAACATATCATATATTGTGCATTAAATTTATAAAAATACTTAGTTTAATTCTTCATAATATAATAAAATTAGTAAAACATCAAATAATCGCCGGTACCATTTATTTTTAATTTTGTTTCATCTACAACAAGAAAATAAATGCAGTTTATAGTGTTGGTTTTAGATTTTCATTTTGAAGATTATATTCATCTAAAAGCAGAGCAATAACAATTTTGTTACATTAGTTTAAACTGCGCCTTTTCAAGACAAAATGTTGGTGTTAAAAATAAATGGTCCTACTCTTAAAATTTCACAGAACAACTGCCAATAGTTACGTATTTTAATTTTAAGTAAAAAAATATAAATAAAGAGCTTAATAATTAATTATAGGCATATACAAATAATATATGAAATCCATTTTTACAAATAAAATATAAATCACGTCTACAAATAGAATTGTTTGAGAAAAAAAGTAGAAAGGACTAATTTTAAGGAAATTATAATGAAATTTTGTAAAATAGGCCGAATTCAATATTTAAAATAAAGATCTATATACTGAAATCGTCTTTTATTCTTTTGTTAGCCCTAAAAGTCGTTGAGCCAGCCCTGCCCTGCCCTGTGATTCCGTTTTTCCGAAGTTTTGTGACACATAGTGACATCTAGTTGTAATATATTAAAGTAAACGCGTACACTAGTGCAGTCTTACGGCCATTTATAGTAATACATTCAAAACTGATAGCTTCATACAATGCTGATAGATAGAAAATAGCAGCTGCGTTCAAAATTAAAATTATTGTCTACTGCATGTTATTATTATCATCTAATTCCAGTATCATCATAGATATTCATACAGCAGTAGATCTGTACAATACAGAATTCTACAATACATATGTCGATAGTAGAAAGGTAAGTAGTTTTCTACAATGTCACAGTTGTGCCAACAATGATGTAAAAAAGTGTAAATAACCAAAAATATTATGCCAACATAATTTTAGTTACCAACATTTGACAGGCTACGTAAACAAAAACAAGGCTTGTATGTTTTAAATCATCAAAAATAAAAATAAACACCACTGCCAAGTAAATATTTTACAATTTTTAAAATCTAGTAAGTACTAAGTTACACTTAACATTCATTTTAAATAAAATAAATATTAAAATTGTCCTCATTAATTTTTTTCAACTCGGACTGTGCTTCGATCTTATTCGGCCATTATCGTATTGTTAACCGCCAAAAGTAAACTTTCGAACATCATCTTTTTTCTTTTTATAAAAATGGATTATTGAAGTTTTTAACACGTAAACAAATATATGTTTTGTGAATATATTTTATTATCATGTAAAATGTAACATGGTTCAAAATATCTACAGCAGAGAAGCTATTAAAGAAAAAATATATATGGGGTGTTCCATTAAACATAATTGAGATGGTGACATCGTTGGTGTTATACGTGAGGAAATATCTTCCAAAACATACTCAGTTTTACGTGATTTTGTGTTTTCCATCTCAATAATTATCTAGTAAATTGTGATGATTGTAATACCTACTTTATTTCTTTGCAGAAGACTTATAAAAGAAACACACCTTATCAGCCAACACTATTTCATGGAGGTAATTAAGGATATGTCTACATCACTCCATTATGTAAATGCAAAATACATTTAAATTTCCATCTTATAGGTATTTTAAATCCTCTAAAATGTTAATTGTCACTTTAATTCCTTAATAGGTAATTTAATAACGATCTATTTAATTGATTTTAAAGTACATACCATGAGTAAATTTATTAATAGCTAAATCAAAAACCAATTTCATACAGACCTTGTATTGATTAACCTTTTAACATTAATTTCCTTATTTTTGGTTAGAACAATGATTAATTTTTTAGATTCAAAATTTATACCAAAAGTTAACTGTAAAACACCTTCTACAGAGAGTTATGAAGTTGATAATTTAATTAGCTCAAAATATACCGATAAAATACGTGGTTTTATATCATACCCATCATTTAAACCACCCGTTGAAGTAGAATTCGAATTTATTTGCCCAGTAAACATGCATTACATTATTTTAAATACAACCGTTGGCAATCAGAGGTGTAATGGTATAGAATTATTCGCAAAAACCAACGATTTGAGCTATACATCGATAGGAAAATGTATTTTTGATAACCCTGGTGTAGTTTTTTGTAACAGTAGGAAATATTCTAAATCAAAATTACCTCCTAACTTCAATAACGAATTTCATTTAAGTTTCTTTAAATCCAACACTTTTAAATACTTCTTAAACGCTACTGGCATCAAAATATTAATATTCAGAACAAACAAATCGGTACCCTGTATTTTATCAGCAGAAACGTGGGGAATACCTTCAAAATTCTGCTCTCAAAAGACTATAGATACTATAAATAAACTTGCTAATAAAAGTATCCTTCCCCAAATTTCATCTGATGTAAACACTGAGGAATTTCGAATACCTGAAGACTTTAGAGACGAATTAACTTGTGAAATAATGACTTTACCCATGACTCTTCCCAGCGGGAAAACAGTGGATCAAACTACACTAGAAAAGCACTTACAAAGCGAAAAATCTTTCGGTAGAAAACCTTGTGATCCCTTTACTGGTATAAAATTTACTACAACTTTGAAACCAGTGGTAAATGCGGCTTTAAAAAGCAGAATAGACATGTTTATTTTCCAAAATTCGCATCGAGAAGAGTTGCGAAACGTGAAAAGAACTTTAGGCGGTAATGCAAGTATTTTTCCTGAAAGTTCTGGACAAAAACGGACTTTGGATAGTGATAATAGTGACTTAGAACAAGCTATAGCCAATGCAAAACGAAGCAAACATTTTGTTAATTTTACCACTGATGAAAGCGCCAAAAGTAAATGTTTATCTTGTAATGAAATTAGTATTTTTTTGTATAAACTACCTTGCGATCATTTTTATTGTAGATCTTGTCTGTTAAAAGTTTGTGAAACATTGAAATGCTTGAGCTGTGGTAAAAGTTTTGTAAAAAATGACGTTCAGAAATGTAATTTTTGATACAAACTGATTATTTATTAAACTTACCAGTTATGATTTTCGTTTTTTATTTAGAAAATAGATCATTTTAATCCAGTAACAACTATTTAAATACTTATATTTTAAAAATCAATAACCTCTAGCGCCATCTATTAATAAAGGCATTAATTTACTGCAGACATTTTTAATGTCAAAAATTTAGTTCAGAAAATAGATAATAGATGGCAGACGTAGTATAAAGTTTCGAATAAAATCGTAAAAAATGTTTATTTTGTGATTTTTAAATATTTAATGATTGCTTTACAACAAATAAAAGTATTAATAATTGCTTTTTTTTGTATATTGTTAACACGCATTTTTTTTTGTACATAGAAAACGTGAAAAATAATTATAAAATGAATAAATTTTAATTTATATCCAGCTAGGTATTCTATTATTCATAATTATTATTTACATACATACGTGACACCAACAGAATTCATCATAAACCGCAATTATATGTTTTCCAACAAGATAACGATGCCAGTTTCGCGCTCTGTGAACTTGGAAGTTATACTTGATGAGTCACGATGACGTCATTGAAAACCTTGAGATGACGTAAGTGCTCTAATATTACAAACGTGCAACGTACTGAGGGCATTTCGGTCAAGTTTCAGGAAACTCCCTGACCTTTATTTTCTTTGTTTTCAAAATGAATATATCAAATAACGTTGATTTCGCAAAGATTTCATTCTAGTTGGATCGAAAATGGCTTTTGAATTAAATACCCTACTTACCCTACATATTTTGCATTCCATTAAATGATATATCTAACGGCTGTTTCATACCCATTTTTTAAACGCATTAGAATTTTTAGAAATACCTACTTATATTGCACTATTTACTTTTTAAAATGTGAATCAGGTATGTTTCTAAAATTCCCTGCTAAAGAAAACGTGTGTATAGTCAAAAAGGAGATCAAAATGATGGATATACCTATGCACACATATGCATTAAATCAATCAAATTCAAATATAAATCATCAAATCAACATTTAAAATAAAAAGAAATAGTTATAAAACACACATGCTATACACGCGGGGTATGGGGCAGAGAATCAGTTTGTAAAAATGTAAATGGATATTGTGAGCGTTAAAGGTACAGGGTCGGTCTCGGAGATTTACCCAGCAGCGTTAAAAATTCATGGTAGCAGGGGGGCTATTTTGAAACTCGAGAGAATTCATTTCTCTCAAGAGAAATGTCATACGTCAACGTAAAACCGTATTTTTAGGGCTCTTAGGGCCAGTGTGACTGTTTCTCTCGGTTTATTTAGAGAAAATTAAAATCTTCCTAAGAATTTTAATCCTCGATGCCTTTAAAAACAACATTTCCACATTGACGTATGACATTTCTGATGAGAATCTTGAGAGAAATGAGTGCTCCCATACTTTGAAAATAGCCCCCCTGTAGTGAAAGTTCATTTTGACAATGTTCTACTATTTTTCACTTTATGTAGATACTTATTTAAAAAGAAATGAATTAATAATTCTATTTCTATAATAAATAACCATTTAATATGCTTGTCGCTTTAAATACTTCTAATATATTTAGACTGACATTAATTAGACAAGACAAATTTGTCTTTATGATATATCAATGATCATCACTTTTTAGAGCGATTTAGTAAATCTATATTTGCTAGTCTACTGCTACCTGATGATGGCTCAAGAATACTGAAACCTGTAGATAATTACAGCTCCTTAATAATAATAATAAAATTATTAAAAAAAAGTGTTGACTGCAGGTTTATTTTTAGACAAGAGATGTGTAACTGAAAAATCCCAAAGCAGATTCTCTTTTATGCCAGTTTGCTGACTAGCACAAGCATTTACAGAAATAAATTATTCTCATATATAAAAATGGAGGTATGACACCCTCTTTTCATTCACGCCATGTACAAATTTACATTGATGTGAACGACAGCCAATCAGAATAATGTTGTCAAAATCAGTATCTGCCACGTAACTTATATTTTATTTTGAACGACCAATTTTTTAGGAAATAAATTTAAAGTACAATAATTTTTTATCGATGGCCTATACCAAGATCTTATAATTTTTGTAATTACTTATAATTCGTTTAACTTAATACAAAATTATTCAAATATACTTTTCTAGTTATTCAAGCGCAAATCCTACTAAAATTAAAAAAAATTAATTTGATTTTGTTGATGCATAGATAATTAGTAAAAAAATACACCCGTCCTGACTCGATGACAGTTGTTTAAACCAGCGATGATTATGATTAGTAAAAACATGATAAGGGTAATCATTGTAGCCAACTCAACAGTTGTAGCTGTTTGGCAAATTACTAGATTCAAAAGACCAGTACTTTTTCTTACTTAGTCCAGTAACTGAAGGGACCAACCTGTCATTAAGTCGGTCCAGATTTCCGTTGTGGCTCAACTCTTAGGTCTCGGCGGTCGCTTCCAAGGTCGAAAACTTTTACCAACTGCTGCGTCGGATAGGGCCCAAAATGGACCCTAAAACTGGTTTCCCGCCAATATCTTCCACAATATGCAAATTAGAGAATTTTTGTTTAGATTATTTACAATTAGTAAGAAGTAACCGCTACTATAAATCAAATATCTGGGAGTAATAGTAGACCATATATTGTTTTTTAAAGATAATGCAAACTATATAGTTAAAACAGTAGATTCTTTTATATATAACCATAGATTAGGGGACAGTGAATTGATGGGTAACTCAATGGTAAAATGGTGAGGCGATGTGCTTTCATCTATCAAATTGGAATGGTACTAAAATTCAATATGTACGCCACGAGTGGGCTTTTTGAAATTTAACTCTGTACTAGCTGCGCAAAAATGTAATGAAGAAAATCAAACAAAAAAAATAAATTGGAAAAATATTTAACTAGTTTCAAATCATTAATATCAATTTATTTATTTTTTTTATTACAGTAAATTAACGCCGCATCATATAATTTGTCTATTTAAACATAGAAATACTCAAACAAATATGCATTTACACTATATAAATAATTAAATATTTATAAAACAAACCTATCAAAAATGTTTTCTGTAACAAAATCGGCATATATAAGAGCTCAAGACCTTTATAAAAGTTTTGCGACTTGGAGTGGCAAATAAGTTTGAAAAAATTGAAGTTGAAGCATAATCCTTTTGGTGTCTTACTATCAAGGCGAATTTGAGTGTGGATAAAATTTTCCATACGCTTATTCAATCGACTAGTTAAGTTGAGGAGCATTTCTTCATCCAATAATTGTTTTATTAATTTATTTGTACAGCACTTGTAGTTATCAAATTCTAATTCATTATCTGGGCACTGTGATAAATGAATTTAACTTTCGAGCTCAAATTAAACTTATACACGTTTGGACCATTGAAGATTTTGGAGTGTTTCTTGTTTGATGTTAATGGCATTGAATCAATTTTTGATGTTAATGGGCGAGGCTCAAATATTTCATCGATCGACAGGGTATTTTGGAGGGCCAACATTTTTTTTACAACAATGATCATTTAAAAACTAAAAACAAAAGAAATTTAAATAACAAACCAATTATTTTAACACTGAATCAAAAACAAGTTTGTAAATATTACTTGCCATCAGTACCAAACAGTGTAAGATGTATTTTTTTTCAGACACTTATTTAATGTGGTATGCTTTTATATTCAAGAGTTTTCCAAAAAATTTCCAATAACGTACGATTACTTAAAATTTGTATGTATCCAATAAGCTTGAACCTGACCTGCATAGAGGGGAGAGTGTATCGCAGTTTGGGCGCCATTGCTGTGACGCGCACTTGAGTTCTGTACTCGTCCAGTGACGACCGCCCTAAAATTTTGACGTGGCTACTACGTATCTCCCGTTTACCCACTCCTATTGCAGCAAACTCGGTGACGACGAATACGTAACTGGTAAGTACCCAGCTGAAGAATAATAACACACCGACATGGGACAGACACCCCTTTGAAGGTAGTTAATTTTTGAAAAAAATACTTACAGATTTTTGCCGTATCTTTACGTGTCTTTTAAACAGCTTTTAGTGGAATAGTGGAGAATATGGCGTCATACTTAAAACATTGTGTATTTAATTTTAGATTGGCACTCAATTTTGTAGCGCGAAATATAATTTTTTTTATTGTCAGAGACCTGCACGTTGTTTAAATTTTTTGTTTTGTTTTGTCGTAATTCGGAGGAAGACCGTATCTTAACCTCAAAGTTCGAAGTGACAGCTTGAGAATAAATACCTATGCTTAAACAATATTTTCATGTGCGCATTTATTTTATTTATGTAAATAATTACATCACCAGACGGGGCCCCGCACTCTCATTGATTATCAAACTATAATATTTTTAAAAACAACTATATTTAGAGGAAAACAAGTTGATTTGATGGGAGAAAAACATCAGTTATCTCTCTTCCTTGTACGGTTATTTTTGAATTTTGGTCGGCTGTAATGCAAAATTGCGGGCAATAAATAATGCTGTCGTCATCGTCGCACTATAGTATTAGGTTTACATTATATTTTTTTCCAATTTGACCTTGTTCTAGTAACTAACTACTAACCAATGTACAATGAAATCTAAAAACTAAACGCTGTTGTTTAAAAATTATAAAAGTTTATGAATACCCTCTACTTAATTTAAATTTCTAATATACAGTTATTTAAGTTGTTTGTTAATTTTTTTATGAATGTTAGAAAATATTTACATTTTATTGCTTATATGCAAATTATTTCTAAAGACGTTTTTTTCTTCTATTTAGTTGTACAAAATATATAAGTAAAATTAAAAATCAGTGAATAAGTTACCTTCTTATTTATCGATTCATTAAAATAGGTGTCTAGAATAGAATAAAAATGTAAAAGAATTTCGCAATACAAAGTAATTGACATGCAACTTGCAAAAGAATTACCTATCTATGAAAGTATTGTAATCACCATTTTTTTTCTTTTGAAAATTTATTCCAGTGTCTATAAAGTAGAATTAACCAAAAATTAGATTCGTTTATACTAAAGCATAGTTTAGAGCTTTAAGAATTGAAGTGTATCAAAAATTATACACCTAAATGATTACAATGAAATCTTTAAGACAATGAATTTGATAGTGACGAATGTTACTATGATTTTCGCAATACTAATTTCATGGGTATAAGTCAATGTTTGTAAGAAATGGATTGGGACAGGCTTTTTCGAGATTTTCATTTTTTATGACACAATTTTTTCCATAGTTGAGTTATTTGTTCCTCTAAAGAAAGTATCTAAGACAAAATGTCCACACTGGTATTCCCTGCAGCTTAAGAGCTTTGTTTGATGATAAAAATGTTGTTCATAGGATTTACAAACATAACAGGACTCCCCAAAATTAGAGCTGAGAGCACAATGTAAGTTTCTATCTAGATTCTAGAGAATGCTATTCAAACTATATAAATATTCTGTTGAAACTAGGGTTGCTAAACGTTCCGATTTAGGCGGGTTTGCCATGCTTTTTTTACTTGCTGTCACATGTCACTCTAATAATAATAATATTTATTCGGCTTTGAGACATACATAGTTACAATATTTTAAAAAGGTTAAAAAATGTATAAACATATAAGACCTATTAGCCTTGTTAACGCATACAATTTTAAAAAGTAGAGACATGCTACAATTGAGTTTAAAATGCATCTTATAACTTTTTTTGTACACAGAAGACTTGCTCCAGATGAGCTGAGCAGCCCCAAATATTAGACCATATGAGATAATTGATTCAACCAAACCAAAATATGTTAATTTTAAAACATCGGGATTTACAGTGTTTTTTAACTGCCTCATTAGAAAACATACACTACTTAGTTTATTTGATACATGATCTACATGGTTCTCCCACATTAACTTGCTGTCCAGAATTAGACCTAAGAATTTGCTTGAATATGTTTGAATCAATGATTGAATGATTTAGTTTAACCAGATAGCTAAAGTCTTTGTTATATTTTTTGGTAGAAGGGGTCATGATTTCAAATTTTTTTACATTAATATTTAAGCCGTGTGTATTAGCAATATATTGAAGTTCAGATGCATTTTTTGTTGATGTTTCAAAAGTTATATCATCTGCATATATAATTTTGGTACTTTGACTTGTACAAGATAGAGCTAAGTCATTAATGAAAATAAAACAGGGCCCAATATTGAGCCCTGCGGTACTCCCGTTGTCACATTTCGACTATTTGATTTACTGCATCATATGGTTATAACTTGTTCATGGTTGTTTAAATATGACTGTATCCACTTATTTGGAGGGCTCCTTATACCTGTTCGGTATAATTTATCTACTAACAGTTGATGGTCAATTGAGTCAAAGGCTCATTAGAGGTTGAAGCATAAGGTAATATTTAATTCCTTGTTATTTAAAAATGTGTATACAAAATCGCACAACTCCCCTATAGCACTAGATATTGACTTATGTCTGCAAAAACCATGTTGAAATTTACTCAAAAGTATTATGTTCTGGAAATTTAATGAACCTGTTATAATAGGCCATTTCAAATACTTTAGCCAGTTGACTTTGAATGCAGATGTTCCTATAGTTTGCCATGTCATTTACAGACCATTTATTTTTATATATAGGAATGGATTGTGATTTTTTTAATATGCTAGGATAGTCACCACATAAAAAATACTTGTTTATAAGGTAGGACATGGGTACACTAATATCTTCAGCAATAAAAGACAATTGTTCCATTTATTTCATCTATACTGACAAATTTTTTACAAGTTGTTTTCTGTATGATTTCTATTTCCTTTGGGGTAGTTGGAATTAAAAATAGAGTGCTTATAGAAAAATCTTGAAGCCAGGGTTGCCAGATCTTTGTAATGAAAAAGCGGGACACTGTCGTTTCAGCAAAAGGGCCACAAATTTTTTAGAGCCACGCTTAATTTTGTTAGGAATTCAACTAAAACTTAAAAATGAGGACATAAAACAAAATATTCTTTATTAGAATAACAAAATAAATGCTTTACAATAAAACAACAGAAGACATTATTTATACCCTATATATACAGGGTGTTACTTAATAATAGGCCGTAATTCCAAGGGCGCATACTTGAACCAAGTAGAAAAGTTTAACGATCGAAGTTAACTTGAATTTATTGTTAATTTTATTAAAAATGGTTTCTATTTTTTCCTCAGAAACGAAGTAAGATAAAAAAAAGTTGTATTTTTAGCCGCTTAATCAAAAAAGAAATATATAAACGTTGAAAAGTCAGTGGCGTACACTTTTTTTGTAAATATTATTCCTAAGACTGCTCCTCATCGCGACGCCACTGAAACTCATAATTATTTTCTAGTCAGTGTAAACTTAGCGTCTTATCAGCGTTTATTTTTTATTTTTGAAGATCCTGCTTCATTTTTCTGAAAAGTACAACAATACGTTTAATTTTTTGTTAACAAAAAAAAGTTAGATCTACAAGGCAAGTATAATATTATTTGCAGTTAAAAATTTAGTTAGGTGGGATGTTTAAAATAATTAAACCTTACCGAATTTTCGTGAATGTCCACAAACACCAACGGTGAGGACGCGCTTTCCTCTACATTTTCATTTAAACAATCCACTATATCTTCGTAGACTCCACAGTTTTCACCTCTTAAAGGCCCTAACCAGTCTATTTCGTCAGACATAATGGAAGAATCGGATCCTGAAGCCATTTTAGCTTTACAAAATTTATCGTAAAATTAGCGTTATTATTGTAATAGTATATTACACACCGAGGTGGGAAGAGTTTCATTCCTGTCGTGAGATTAGTTAGATCACCGAGACGCGAAGCGTCGAGGTTAGCTATGATTTCGAGACAGGAATGAAACTTCCTACCGAGGTTTGTATACTATTTTATTTACAACAATCATATTTCGATCAAAGTTAATAAATCTGTTTCGTTCTGAACATACCTAAAATATTACATTTAACGACAAATTACCAAGCGCGCGGTTTTCTCAGCATAATCAAGTAAATATATTGTTACTGTGATTACTGGGTAAACAACTGTCACCAATATAAATAAATGTCAGATAAAGCCGGATATTAAATTCGCGAATAATAAATATCAATAAGTAGTTTGTTGTACTTTAGTTCATTGTTGTTTTTTATTGTTTGCCATTAAATAGGTATTATAAAATTTGTCAAAAAAATGTGTTATTTTTTTTTTTTTAATATAAAAAATATTCATCTGGAATAGATGAAATGAGGGCGGGAAATAGAGGTGTGTAATGTGACACTTCCCAACCTTCAATGACGTTAGTAATGACAACATTACATATATGGTTGTAAATAAAATTGTTTTATTGCACTTGCCAAAAGCTTCTCCCTTCTAACGGTTAAATGCAACGGGATAGAATCTAACTCCCGCAGGTACAATGGTAAAATACAGAAATTTCCATGCGGTAATTCACCGAATAAAATGACCTCGACCACGAAACAACATCAAATGTTTGACCTACAATGCTTGAGAGGCCGGAAAAGTGTTGCATTTTCTGCGAAAGTGTGGAAAAGGCGGGAAAACCGGGACACTTGTGAAAATCGGGACTTGGAATTATTAAAAAAAAGGCGGGACAGATTAGTAACAAGCGGGACTGTCCCTCCTATGGCGGGACGTCTGGCAACCCTGCTTGAAGCCTTGCTTCACTATAATTTGGTAGAAGATAGTCTACATCAGTAAACTGAGGTACCAAAATGCCACGCTTATTACCTAAATGCCACGCTTATTACCTAAATGCCACGATTTTTATCCAATGCCATACTTTTTAATTCCAATCTTATAAATAATGATTTTTTGAGGAGGACCTGTTTTATAAAAATACAGGGTGCTTCCGAACTTGGCGTCCAAATTTGTAGGGGTGGTAGTTCGCATAATTTAAGAGCGATTGGCAGATTTAATTTTTCTAAAAAAAAAATATAATAAAATAGAACCATTATAAAAAAATCAAAAAGCGGGTCCTACTCTGAGCGCGTGACGCAATAGTTGCCTGATCGGTTACTCATTGGGATTTACAACTCAAAAACAGATGCGATTTTACAAATTTCCCCCCGGCCGGTATCGAAAGACGTAGCCGATTGTTTTTCTAGTGCGTATTGCTGTGCAGGACCGTACCTGTTTAAAATTTTTAATAAATTTTATTTTAAATATTTTGTATAAATGAAATCTGCCAATCGCTCTCAAATTATGCGAACTACCACCCCTACAAATTTGGACGCCAAGTTCGGAAACACCCTGTATAAGCGGAAATCTTTTTTTATATCAAAATACCCCTTTTTATCTGCCTTGCTTTTCCCTTTCCTAAATCTGGCAACCCTAGTTGAAACCTCTGTTAAGACTAATCTTAAAGCCTTTTGGAATTTTGTAAACGGTAAAAGAGCAAATAGCAGTATACCAGATAAGATGAATTTGGAGGACTATGTTGCAAGTTGCAATAGTGAAGTACTAAATCTGTTTGCAAGGCATTTTCTTTTAGTTTACACTACACATATCCTACATTTAAATGATGACCAAATTGAATCTAAAGTTTCCTTATCCTAATTTCGACCATTTATGATATATTGTTAAGCCTTGATACAAAAAATGGCCAAGTCCTGAAACTATTCCTTCCAACCTACTAAGGAATTGCAGCTTCGTACTGTCCCGCCCTCTCTTTTATGTTTTCAATAAATCAATCAGCACATGAGAGCTTCCTGATTATTGAAAATTTTCTTATGTCATCCCTAAAGTGACCATCCCGATTTAGGCGGGACAGTCCCGATTTAACATATGTACCGATTTTGTCCTGTTTTTGTCTCGGTTTTATTCGATTTAAAAAAAAAATAAATATTTTATTTAAGCCGCATATAAATATCAATTTTTATGATGATGTCACAACATAATACAACATAATAATTTTGTATCTAGTACATCAAAAAGAGAAAGATTTATTGTAACAAATTTAGAATATAACCAACTAATTTATTATTGTTTAATAAATAATAGTCTTGTTTATTTGTTAGTATAATGTTTTAA
This sequence comes from Psylliodes chrysocephalus, assembly GCA_927349885.1. Taxonomy (NCBI): domain Eukaryota; kingdom Metazoa; phylum Arthropoda; class Insecta; order Coleoptera; family Chrysomelidae; genus Psylliodes; species Psylliodes chrysocephalus. Next base: position 4,598,956 of record OV651821.1, on the reverse strand, counting down.
TGCAGAGAGATGACACATGTCATATCTGATTTTAATGTTGATGCATTATCAGTTTTTATTTTCCATCTCCCCCCTCCATCGATTTATCCCGTTTTCTACTACAAAATGTCACTTTAGTCAATCTCAATATCGATGGTCTAATTCTAATACCCCGTAACTGCATGGATTGACATTTTACAGGAGAAGCTTTTTTAGTTTAATAGTGCAATTTCTCATGTAAATATTGTTCGAAGCCAATACGGTGTATTTTAACTAATGACAGAGCAAATGTACAATCGAATGGCGCAAAAAAGTGACATTTTAATTTTTTGCAGATACGAGGCATTAGAATTAGACCATCGATATACAAATTGGGTAGCAAATTCTCAGCACAATACCTAAATTGTTTGAAAACATAACTGACATGACTGCTCCGGCATCTTAACTGAAAAACAATATGGTTTTTGTGCAACAAAGTTAAATTTAGTCACTTATATCGACTTCCTGTCAGTAGCCTTGGTAAAAAGATTTACAAATCGATTCTGTCTATACTGACTTTTCCAGGGCTTTTGACAGGGTTAACTATACTTTCTTACTTTAAAAGCTTAACAAATCAGGTCTGTGTGGAGTATTATTACAATGGATTGGTAGCTATCTTTCTAATAGAACTCAAATGGTTAGAGCTAATCACCAATATTCTAACTTATTTCAAGTAACCTCGGGTGTTCCTCAGGGGTCACATCTAGGACCCTTACTATTTAACTTTTTTATATATAATTTTTTTCCGTAACAATACATCTTTATTATTTGCAGATGACTTAAATTTTTTCCAAATTGTTACAACCCATGATAATGCTTGTAGACCTCAGTCTGACATCAATAATTTATCAGAATGCTCTTTTTTAAATGGCATGGACTTGAATGCCAATAAATGCCATATCATGTGTTTTTATCTTTTCACCTACCTCCAACTACATTTGAGTATGGCTTAAATGGGCATATCTTAAATTAAAGACCTTAGAATTGTTCTTGATCCCATTTTAAGCCTTAGTCAATACATATCTGCTACTGTCCACAAATCCATGAAAATATTGGGTTTTATCAAAAGATTGACCCATGATTTTAATGACACAACTGCAATTGAAGTTTTTTGTTATTCGCTAGTCAGACCCCACCTTGACTATTACTCTTCCGTTTGGTCTCCACACTATATGACATATAGTAGGAAAATAGACAGTGTGTTTATTGTGAACATGATTTCATGGAACAGTTTATTTACCCCCCCCCCCCCTTGGAAACTAGGCGAAAACAGAGAGACCTTACTTTGCTATTTAATATTATAAATAGTAGATATAATTGTCCAGAACTTCTTAAAAAAATAAATCTTCTTCAAACTCGTTCAACTAGACAACTGCAAACATTTTATGAATCAAACCAAGCTTTTAACAGCTACATTCCAAGAATGTTTGGATTAGCTAACTTGCATAATGATCTCAGACTGTTCAATATTCTCTTTGCATCACTCAAAACTCGATTACTTATTATTGAGGTTTAATGCTAATGTTTTACCATGTATTTTCTCTTTTTTAACCGTCGATTAACCTATTTTGTTATTTTAAATGTTCCTAGTCTGTATGACCTTTGTTTGTGTTACAGCACCATAAATATTTGGGATATTTAAAATTGAAATGGGCTTGCCTGTAAATAAATAAATAAAAGAGACTGTATAGATGTTGAAGACTAACCATATATTTTGTTATGTACTTATTTGGAAGGTAATGAACATGAATAATATACAATAGGGGTCCAAGGACTGATCCTTGTGGAACACCATCTTGATTTATTTTAATCATATATATTTAATTATACTTATAACTAGGAACTGATCAGATAGAATGATACAATTTGCTCAGTGATAAGAAGGGAGTGCCTTTAGTAGTTTAATATTAAAGTTTATATAATATGATGTGAGAAAAGATTTGTATTATTATTACATCCCTAGGTAGAAACCGAAAAATTATAAAAAAATGTACGAAAGATTTCTTGGGTATGATGACAATAATGAAAACCATTTGTTTTTTTGACAGGTGTCCGATTAGTAGGCCATGGATGCCATCGTCGAGGAGAAATGTCAAGTGGACCCTCTGGCCCCGTCTCCTGACCCGCAAACTGGCATTGCATCTTCGGTAGGCGTCACTAACAACCAGCCCCATCTGGTGACAGCGACTAACATTGTACATCTGACCCTACCGTCCCATACTCAAGCACAGGTAGGGGTCTCTTTGCCCCACCGTGCTTTATAATTCGTCTTTCAGTCCTAATATATCCGAGAGAATAATAATGCTAAGTAAAAAAATTCTTTGAGTCGTTTTGCATTTCGAAATTTTCCTTGCTGCAAGTAAAAATTGTGGGTTCGTCAAGCAATTTTAGGGAATATATCAGGTAATAACAAATAGAATGAACATAATTGATAATTTAATTAATTTGACACTGCTAAAACATTATCTGGAAGAAACAAATATATTTTAGCTGTGATACCATTCCAATCTACAATTTTTTTATTTTTGATACCCGTTACAATGTCTTTAATGTTTAATAGGTACTTGATATGTTTACATGTTTTAAAAAATTAATTGGATCATAAGACATATCAATTTTATTAGTTAAATTTAAGGCTACTGAACAATAGTAATTGATTAATAGCAGGATTACTGTTTTTCCCTCGTAAACCTACGGATCATAGCAACAAAACTTTCATATTTCACCGAGTTAGTTTACATAACGTAACAAACTATGTCAAATACTAGAAATGTATACATTGTGGGGATTTTTAAAGTGATTTTGTGTCCCCAATTCGGCCATTTTCACCTCAGAATTGTATCTTCCACAGAGCTAACAATTTTTTCTATCACTAAAGCAACAGTTTATGTACGAGAATAAATAATAAAAACGGTTTTGACAGCTTATGCTTATACCATGACATCTTAATAGAGAGATTGTACTGTTTTAATTTAGATGTATTAAGTGTTCCATTAATCAAATTTAATTCAAGCAACAGATCCCAGTATATATGTAGTAAAAAATTAAGTTTTTATATTTTACCAATTAAAAACTGAGTCCCACAGAGGTCCGTTTTGGGATTGTAATAAGGTTTTTATTAGGTTTGTCGATATAAAACAAAAACTGGTGCTTTTTAAGTTGTGTCACTATTGAAGAGGGATGCGATATGTGGTTAATAAGTCATAACTATGTGAATTTACAAAACTAACATACAAATGTTCTTTAACATTACCATTTTATAGAGCAAATCTGACACAACTCAAAATATGACAGTTTTTAATGTGTTAATAACGGATTCTATTTAATTACTGTAGACATGAGCTTGTGACACTTTTGGAGATAAAAAGTATAATAAGGTTTGTATTAGGTTTGTCGAAATAAAACAAAAGCTGATGCTTTTTGAGTTGTGTCACTGTTGAAGTGAGATGCTATATGTGGTTAATAAGTCACAAATAAGAATTTACAAAACTAAAATAAAAACCTTTTTTCAACCTCGCCGTTTTAGAGATCAAAATTGACATAACTCAAAATATGACACTTTTGATGCGTTAAGAATGAACTTATGACACTTTTACAGATAAAAAGTATGATAAGGTTTTTATTAGGTTTGTCGATATAAAACAAAGACTGATACTTTTAGAGTTGTGTCACTGTTGAAGAGGGGATGCCATATGTGGTTAACAAGTAACAACTCTGAGAATTTACAAAACTAAAATAAAAACCTTTTTTAACCTCGCCACTTTATAGAGCAAAACTGACACAACTTAAAATATGAGTTTTTAATGTGTTAATAACGGATTCTATTTAATAACTGTAGAAATAAGCTTGCAACACTTTTACAGATAAACCGTTTAATAAGGTTTTTGTTACGTTTGTCGATATAAAACAAAAACTGGTGTTTTTTGGTTTGAGTCACTATTGAACTTTTCTGATCAATATAAACGATTTTAATACTTGTTTAAATTTTCAAATGTGTCAACACTTTGTCTTTGATACAGTAATTATCAAGGGTAATACCACAAGAGGGAAAAATTTTTTGAGAACATTTCGTTGTTTCTTTGGAAATTATGCATCTAAATTTCACAATATAAAATCCTCTTTAAAATACCACGAGACGTGAGTCGAGTAGTATTTTGGATTTTATCGAGTATAATTTGTAAAAAAAACAATAAAATGTTCTAAAAAAATATCTCTACTCGCGTGGTATTTGGAAAGATTATTTACAGAACTTTTATGAACGATTTTTGACTATTTTTCGTCACCTTTTTGACGATTTTTACATTGACGTTTCGCATAAACCATTGTTACGTTACTCTGGTAATGAATTGATTTTTTAATTCTAATCTGGATTAAGTGAAAACACTGCAGCATGAAGTGTTGGTAGATGTATTATAATGTTAAATAATCATTCATAAAACTTTAAAAAAAAATCCAAGCAACGGTTCTTCAACAATAAAATCTTGTAATTCAAAATCAAAAATTTTGTTATATATCTATAGTCAAATACCTCAATTGTAGAGAGTGACTCACATTTTTAACATAGACCTTTGCGGGTCTGAGGGGAAAAGAAATTGACGAGTCATAGGCGTGCGGTTTTATCTACACGCCGGCTGTGGTATGGAGCGTTATCCATAACAATAACAGATTTTTAAAATAATATCTGAAAACCATTTTTCATAATGTTCTGCATCCATTTCCTCATGATAATCTCCAGTCTTTTTAGAAACAAATGCGTTTAAACCTTCTTCAACAAATCCTGAGTCGCTACCAATATGGGTAATAATAAGGCGTTTTCCCTTTCCAGATAGGGCTTTTAAACCTGTCAATAAACCATCTACAAAAGCTTGATGTTTGTTTTTTACATTTAAATCTTGCCAAATTTTTGTCACGGTATGTCCTTCAATTAACCTGGTTTCATTTGTATAATATATTTTTCTGCCATCTCTTCGAAACTCTGCTATTGTTTTCAGATATTTTCTGCGCCATTAAATGATTTTTTCTTTTTCAATAAGGGTACTATTCCTCTTTCTCTTTAAATACCTGAAGTTCATTTTACGCAAAGTACTTAATAAAGCACGTCTTGATATTTTTGGGAGATTTTCATTAGATTGAATAGAGGGGGCAATTTTCTTTGCGAAATACTTGTATGGTTATATCTTCCATTTTTTTTCTTTCTCTAGTCTTTGCCTTCGAAGTATTAATATCGTTTGTTTCATCCCTTGTTTTAAACGTAAAATAGCCTTCCACTAATATTAGAGAGATCCTGTTATACTTAACCTCTCTATTACAAACAATTCGGTATCTGTTTTATGAAATCCCTATCAGCGCGCCTATGACAATAACATCAAGAAAATTTTAAAGGCGTTGTTGCCAATAAAGTCGCTTTAATCTGCTACGACAGTGTTTATCTCGGACATTATCTACCATTATATATAGATGCAAACTACTCGCTGACAACGTTCCATTTTACCTCGAACTTTTAATCGTTTGAACAGTTTAAAAATAGACCAGTCAAATTATTAAAATATTTCAACAAAATGATATCTGTTCTGGAGGTAAATAATAACAAATGAATTAGTTATTCAAAAAATTTATAAAGATAGCGATCTCAATTTTTTTGAGACTATCTGAACGTATAGTCTTTGAATTGTGAGTAGAAGAAGGTTATTGTAAATTTGTAAGAGATTAAATAAATTTTGCAATATTCCACTAATTTGTTTATTGATTAATACTGAATATTTTTGCTTTTGTCGGTATTCAAAAAATCAACAACTATTAAAAATAACTTTTTTTGTACAGGGTAAACGTCTAATTTGATTGGCCTATAAAATTTCTTTACAACATGAGTCACTATCTACAATTGTGGTATTCTATTATATATTAGGGCTGGGATCAAAATAAATCATCGATTAGGTGAAAATAATCGATTAAAAAATCGATTTATAATTGATTAATCGATTATTTTTCCTACATCTAATCTAGTTACATCTGGAGCCAACTTTAAACTGGAATTCATACCAATATCTATAAAAAAATTGCTGTATTTTTTAATCAGAATTTTATCGATTTTTTATTAACTTTCCATAATCGAAAATAATCGATTAATCAAAAATGATTGAAAATAATCGATTATCGATTAAAAAATCGATTAATCGATAATTTTTCACCCACCTAATCTAGATACATATGGACCCAACTTTAAACTTGAATTCACACATAGATAGTTATAAAAAAAATTGATGTATTTTTTTATCAGAAATTTAATAAATTTAAACGATTTTTACTAATTTGAACTGCATCTGACTTTGATTCATATTATGGGCTTGGGCTACAAAGAAAAGTGCTGCATAAGGTGTAAGTAACCTTGGCTACAGAGACAATGTTAAATCAAAATTTATAGAACCGAAGTTATTATTGTACAGTTGCATAATGTAAACGTTTGATTATAAGGATTTATTTGAAATCCCGTCTCATTCTCATAGCACAACTTATTACCAAAATCAATTAAAATAAATTTAAACAAACGTTGAAAAACTACTTATTGCGGCAGTAATTTTAAAATGACGAACATGTAATCACTCTTGTGTATAATGATAATAAAAAGATCTATCTGCAATTGCAAGAAAAATTGCAATAGCTGATTGAAAGGACGTTAGTGCAACATGAATTTCTGCAATTTTACTTGCAAGCAAGGACAATAATTACGAACTAATAAAGTAGCATATACAGGGTGTTTCATTAAGAATGGGACACATAACAACTGAAGATTCTCTGATTAAAGTAAGACGAATAAGTAATATTTTATTTAAGTATGTTTAAACGTCTTATTTTTAATCAAATAATCTTCAGTTGTTCTATATCCCATTCTTAATGAGACACCCTGTAGATAAAATGTTCATTACTGACATTTAGTTGGGTATACATTTTTTTACAATGGTGCCATAAAAATTATATTAAACTTTATATTATTATTATATTTTTTTTTTTTTTTAGTAGAACAGACTTGGTATGTTAAATGGGATTTTAGTACTAACACACTCATATAAATATACATAAATACCGAAATTATAATTTTGAGTAAACTGATCTCCTATACAGGGTGTTTGTCGAAATTATTTGCTAAAAAAAGTTAATGGGGAAAAAGTCATTTGTGTACCATTTTTCTTTTATTAAAAAAAGTACGAACGCTACTGGTGCAAGTAGAAATAAAAATGCACATACACCCCTCCAAAATGTTTTGTAAATGTCTTTAAAACTTATAAATAATTAATAATAATAAATTAAAATTTAAATACTATCTCAGAAACTTATTAACAAACACCCTGTATAAAAGTTTGAATCTCTCTTTATCTACGAAAATATTAAATATGTGCGAACTAGGGATACGAAAACCATTTTTCATTTAAGTAGAACTTGGAAAAATGTATTTCTAACATACAGTGTGTGGTCGAATAGAGTTCACAAGAGGAAAAAAAATCGTTATTTATTTTACAACGAAAAAATTCAGCTTGTAGAGAAAATAATATTACCATATGCAGCGCTTTAATAAATTAATAAAATATGAAAATATTTCAAGAGAGCAGTACCATTATTTATTATCTAAAGCAAAATGTTTATAAAATTAAGTTGTTTTTAATTCAAAATAAAGCCTGATAGTCTAAATGCTAGCAACCTTAAGGTGGTACAATTCTATCTCCGGCTGAAATTTTTTGAATTGGTTAACGGGACCATCGGGAAGTGTCATCTGTGAGGATTTATATTTAAGACGTAGAACTCCTGCAAAGGAGACATTAGACAACTTAAAGTTGTATAAACTATCAGCTAAAAATCTTACTCCCAGCTAAATGTCACAGATGAGATATGCAGATCGTCAGATGGCTAGACCACTGCTAAAGGGCTGTTGGGGGCCCTTAAATTTGTAATTCTTTTGTTGCAATTTACAATTCTCATATTTGATTTCATAACTCACTTGATATATCTTGATAGCTTTGCATTTCGCGATCACTGTTCAATTATTGACTTCAAATAAATCAAAGTACGACACTAAGTCGCCATTTTGATTACATTTTTCCATTATTCAAAGTGCGTCCATCTCTCATCGCAAAATAGTGTTTATAGACCAACTGGGGTCCAGAAAACACCCACCACCTGGCGCATTGACAAGTAATACCAGACGAGCATATTCATTGGCTGTAACTTCTGATGTAGAGCCCAGTGGCGTAACATTAGAAGAGGGTACAGTAAACGCCAAATCTAAAGAACCAAGGACGCGCATTTATAATGCTACGAACACGCCTACTGATGAATAGAATTGGTAGCTTACCTAGAAAGTTGTAAACTAGGGACGCGTATATTTTAAGACATAAAATAAATGGAAAATAGTGAATGATACTTGTTCATACATATTGCTTAGTGTTATTATTAGTACATAATTCTATAGTCAATTAAAAAAATCATTATTTTTAAGTAAGTCGACTTTAGGTTAAGGCTGTTCTACCGCTTTCTGTTCGGTATTTATATAAAATTCTGTTACGGTCAGGAAATTATCCTTATTCAAATAAATTAAATTGTGGTAAATTTGTATATTGTACTTTAAAAAAAAGCTATTTAAAATATTACAATAGTTATACTAAAAACAAAAATAATTCTACAAAACATATTTTTATCTGAAAATCAATCGTTTATGCAAAAATTGTTTCACATTTTGAGAATAAAGGCATTCAACCATTTAGAAACACTTGAAATAAATAGATTTAAAATTTCAAATATACTCTTAAGTGATCAATTAGATATTAATAACTGAGCTTAATTAAATCTCTTTACCTGTTATTAGTTTTCTGTGAGATAATCCCGGTAATGATATTGGAATTTTATTAATATATTTCTCTTAAGTACCTACTTTAACTAATTAGTTTATTTTGTATATATTAGAAATGTAAATGAGTCACATTTGAAGAAGAATTTGTACTTAGAAACAATTGTGCAGTTTGAAGTTTGATATCATCTAAAGTAACTCCTTCCTTTTTTGTTGCGTCAAAATATTTAAAAACATTGTATATTACTTCACGACTTTGTCCGTTAATAACAGATCTGCGCTTTATTTCACCCACAATAGAAGATATTATCAAAAATAAAACCAGTCACTTCAATCAAAACACAGAAACAAACAATGATCTAGTCGTTACGCAACTGACCGTAAGCAAGGACAAGGTTCAAATTGTGAATGGGCGTGGCGATTTTTAAGTAAACGATCTTGATCATTTGCGCTGGTTCTTTAGATTTGGCGTTTACTGTGACCTGTTTTACCACAAATACGATTTGACATACTATTCACAAACTTTGTACAAAATTCATTTGTTATTGTTTCCTAGATTTGTTTTAATTTGTCCTTTAGAAGGCATATTTTTATTTTGTGTCAAAACATTTTAAGTCTGGCAAAGATAATATCACCGTCATTTCCACATAATTTATCAATATTTGGCAATACATTATTTTGCAAGATACTGCACTGGATATTTTACAGCTTTAAGTGTGTTGTCAATAAACTCTAGTTCTCCTAAACTAGTACAACCCCATATAATTCGTCCTTTTGCAAATTTGACTGTTATTTTGAGGCAATATTCTTTTTTATTTCAAATAACCTATAATCCCTTACAGAAATGTCAAACCAAGGTCCGTATTTATATACAGAACTCAGCTGAATCGGACTTGGGTAGTGGTCGGATACTATCGATAGCACTATCGATATTATCGATAGTTTGTTACTATAGAAAACTATCGATTGTTTTAAGTAAACATCGATAGTTTAAATTCGTTTTCACAGAATTCGATTTAAAATAACTAAAATTAAAAATAAATCAAATTTATAAGAACGCACTCTATCAGCACTAGATCATAATCTGTTTTAAAGGTTGCCTAATTAATTTTTTTACCATATACGCACGCAATAGCAAGTGTGTTTTCCCGAGATTTTTTGTGTCTCTGCTTCCTGCTTGTGCTGCCACCTATTGCTTTAAAAATAAATTAAAGAAACATGCCCATATTATGCCCGTATGCAATCACTGGGATTCCTGGATCCATTAATTCTGTATCACGTGCAACATTGGTATAGTTTCGATAGTAACTCTTGAGACTATCGATAGAATCTGACCACTAGATTTGGGTGAGTCGTCCTTGAACTAAAATCGAAGTTCGGTTGCAACGTCTCTAAAGTTTCACGTGGTTCAGGCGTTATACTGTGATTTAGAGATGGATATTAGCAAATATGTAACGGTTAAGTATATTAATTACAGATTTGTTACTACTCATCTCTAAATTTACGCGATATAACCAATGAACTGGAGTGGGGTAGAATGCTTGTCAATAGGCTTGAGATGCGACTCTATGGGCGAAGACAGGTTATTTTTCATCTCACTCGGGAGTATTTATAACAACCATTTTCTATTTCACTTTGTTATTGTCTGATCCACCAGCTTGTGGATTGAACAATAACAATGTGAAACAGAAAATGGTTATTATAAATACTCCCGAGTGAGATGAGAAATAAAAATGGCTGCGCCCATAGAGTCGCATCTTGTTTTATTGATATAATATGCACATTGGCTTTCTACTCCACCAGTTCATTGGATATAACCTAAGGACGACTCAGCTGAGTTCTGTTTATAAATACGGACCTTAGACTCATCATTGAATATATCTTTTTCCAGTTGTCGAAAGCTAACTTTTCTTGTATTTTAGCCAATTTAAGTGATTTATTTTTTAAGCTGCAGTCACTAGAGGCTTTTCCTTGGCCTAATAAATTAGTTACTTATGTAAATAACTCAAAAACGTTGCTAAATCATATCAATTGTTGTCTTTACCCCTAAAAAAGTTGTGTTACTTCTTTGCTTGTAGTATATTTGATTTTTCTAATTTTTTATTGTTCGCCATAATTATTTTTTCTTTATTGATATCAATACTACTTTTTTGGTTTCCTCTGTCCAGATAACTTTGGTTTTCTGGATTTTTCCGGGTTTTCAGATAGGAGGATTATATCATCACTGCATAGCATATAATATATTAAAATTGTTAGATTCATAAGGACATAAGAAAATAATCATTTTATTATTAATGTCGTCTATTCATGTTGCATTAGCTTTAATACGTAAAATATAATTTGTCACATCAACTTCAGTAATCATATAAATACATTAGGATTATTCTAAATGGAAAAAGTGTTTTTTTGATTTATTTTGTATTCAGACTTTTATTTTGAATTACAAACAACTTTATTATTATAAATATTTTAGTATAATAAATAATGGTACTTCTGTTTTTTATTAATCTAAGATTTCTATATTGCAATCTTATCAATGAGACTAAGTTTAGCCAATAACCACTGTTATTAAATATGACAATTCCTACAAATATCCAAAATTCACACAATAACATCTTAACAAACTTAAAAACATATTTTACTAGTAAATACAATATTATTCTCTCGGATATATTAGAACTTTTGACTATATTTTTTGCGGGGGTCAAATTAGAATAGATTAGTAATTACCATTTTAAACCAACAATGGCAGTGTCCATCTTCCTCCTTGAATCCTTAAAAAGCATAAAATTGATCTAAAAGGTAAATAAAAGACAGTTTTAAGAGCGTATTTAAAGATTTAATGGACGTATAAACGTGAACACTTCCATTCTGTTTTATTTTCATAAATTAATATTACTAAAATTGCTACAGCTATTGTATGTATCATATTTTAGGTACAAAGCGTGATTCAACCCAACCAACAGTCCGTCATACAGACAGCCACAAATTTACAGCCCATGTTGAGTAAAGGAAATGTCATATTGGTCAGCAGTAAGCCGAATTCCGTCATACAAACGACACAAGGAAATTTGCAAACTTTGAGAGTGAGTATACCCGAGAAACGACTGGTTTTATCTCCCGTTTTTTATTCGCTGGCCATCTAGATCGCCCGATTTGTCACCTATGGATTTATTTTTTAATTACGGCTGTTTCGAAGCAGATTTTTTAAAGAAAAACTATTTTAGGTGGTGGAAGCGGGCGACAGCGACAGTTTCTCAGAGGAAGAGTCTCCGAAAAAGCGCAGGGATTTGTTGACGCGACGGCCGTCGTACAGGAAGATTTTAAACGATCTTGGCGGGGGTGAGATAGCTGGTATGTTTTTTAAATGCATGCCTTAGGAATTCTCTCGATGTTTTAAAAGCAAATTTCCATTTCTTTTTTTTTTTTAGTTAAATGGAATTATTTTCAAAACAAATTTGGTAGGCATTTCATTATATAATTTTAATTTTGTTTCGAGGTACAGTTTTTTTATGTACATAATGTATTTGTCAAAGGCTATTTGCATGGATTAATGGAGTTTGCATCGAAAATAGCTATTTAGTACGGGCGTTTTCGATAAATTTTCGGTTTTAGTACAGTTATATTTGTATCATACTATTTTAATGCAAATTTCATCTTATAGTGCATGATTTATTTGCAAAATCAGTCAGAAATATGAATTCTGTTTCATTTTTAAAATCTTCCAATTCAGTTTGAATGTTTGCATGTCAGGGCTGTAATTAGTTTTTTTTTAATTTATTTCACCCTTCTTAAGGCATAGTCTATTGTGGTATGGGATTTAAATAAAAAACCTTAAACAATGGGCTTGTCAAAATTTTGAAAAAACTCATTCGCCGAAAAAATGTTGTATTTGCTTTTCTTTATCCATTTTAATGTTGCGATTTTTGAATTACAGTAATTTTTTGTGTTTATTTTCAAGTTTTTTTTTGGCGAATCGGTATTTTCGAAAAGGTTTCCCAATTTGAGTTAAAAATAACGATATTTTTTTTAATACGGGTTTTAAATAGTCTACAAACTTAACTTTTTTTTGTTTTAAGAAGATTTTAGACAAATATTGAAATCTGGCAACATAGTTTATAAAAAATTTGAAAGCTATTTTATGCCGAAAATATTAAAAAAGAGAACAGATATATTAATTTAATCTCAGTACGCTTTTTGTTCTCATAGTCGAGATGCTAAGGCACGGTATGCTAGATATGGTAGGTTCGAATCCTGCTTGCACCACTTTGTTTTTTAAATTTTTCTCCGGTTTACTTTATTGTTTATTTAAAAAAAATTATTGTGCTATTACGATTAAATTTTTTCTCAAATTTCCTCGTTTTTCTAATAGGTATTATTATTATTTGTTTTTATTTTTTCTCGTTAGCGAAAATTGGGAAACCTTGCGAATATGACGTGAACATTGTAATATTTGTAAATTTTTGAATTCTATGATGTTCACAGAGGCAAAAATCGAGCAGACTTCGTCAGACGCAGAGAGTGAGTTGTCGTCTCACTCTATCCCATACCACACAGGTTAGTTTTTTTACAAAAAAAAAAAAAAAAAAAAAGAAAAAAAAATAATAAAAAAAAAGAGTCATTAGATTTTATTATTTTACAACAGTAATATATTTTTACGAATTTAGAATATACTGGTGGTAGTCTGTCTCTTTGCCCTCTTCCAATATCAGTTTATCTTATCTTGTTTTTTATTTTTGCCAATGCGTTAAGGAGTATGTGTTACAAATTATTACATAAGTTACATTTCTATATAGGTACCATTTTTCTTGTTGAATTGGGTACTAACCGTAAAGTAAAATCGGACCAATATTAGGTAAAATGATAGTCATTGATCTACGTCACGTCTCCTTCATAGGATCTTTTGTCCTATTCAAATATGTTATGCTCTTTTGTCTTTGCCGTTGCACTTAGTGTGCGAATAGTTTCCAATGTTCTTTTTTTAATACATTTGTTGTTATCTAACCGTAGCTCGACGTTATCTAACCGCTCCTCGGCACAAGCAGCGTTTATCTTGAACTGTTTAGCTATAATTGACAAGTACTCATGCGCAGCAACATTACCAAAAGCGCCTAAGCTTATATCTGCCGTCCTAAAAACAAATGCCGTATCTACTGAGAGCGATAAGCGAAGAAAATGGAATTTAAATTTATTTCCTTAGCCCTTAAGTATTCAGAGGCTAATTAATATGTTCGATTTTTAATATCTTGGGAACTTCTGCTTGGCAAAAAGTTAATTTAACTTTCCACGAACCCATTGATGCAAAAATATTAAAATTTAATTTTTTGTAGATATAGCATCTATTTTTAGGACGGCAGTTATCTCAGCCACAGTTCGTTCGATTCGAATGGGTCAAACGGCATTCAACTTGAACTGTCATTTAGCTGTCATTTACAGGTGTAGCAGCGAAGCCAAAGAGGCGTTAAGATACATCTCTGCTATTATTGGCCTGAATCGAATGGGAATAAATAGATGAGCGCTGGAAATGACATACCAATGTTTTTTTTTTAGTTTATTTACTTCATCTTAAGTTTTATTTCACATTTTTCTATGACATTTTACTTTCCTGATATCCTGCTATATGAGTTCTCCTTTTCATATTAATGTGACAGATAATGCACAGATGTAAAGCCAAAGGTCTAAGCTTGTATATCTGTTATTATTCGGTCGATTTGCATGGGTCAAACAACTTTCAAGGTAAACTGTCATTCATATAAATTCATAGAAATTCATAGAAATTCATAGAAATTCATAGAAATTCATAGAAATTCATAGAAATTCATAGAAATTCATAGAAATTCATAGAAATTCATAGAAATTCATAGAAATTCATAGAAATTCATAGAAATTCATAGAAATTCATAGAAATTCATAGAAATTCATAGAAATTCATAGAAATTCATAGAAATTCATAGAAATTCATAGAAATTCATAGAAATTCATAGAAATTCATAGAAATTCATAGAAATTCATAGAAATTCATAGAATTTCATAGAAATTCATAGAATTTTATAGAAATTCCTAGAAATTTATAAAAATTCAGGGAAATTCATAAAAATTCATAGAAATTCATACAAATTAAATTCATAGGAATTCTTAGAAAATCGTATAAATTCTTATACATTTATAGAAATTCGCATAAATTCATATAAATTCGTATAAACTCATAGAAAATCATATAAAATCATAGAAAATCGTAAAAAAACTATAGAAAACAATAAAAAATCATAGAAAATCATAGAAAATCACAGAAAATCGTAAAAAATCATAGAAAATCATAGAAAATCATAGAAAATCATAGAAAATCATAAAAAAATCATAAAAAATCATAGAAAATCATAACAAATCATAGAAAATCGTATAAAACCATAAACAACCATAGAAAATCATAGAAACCCATAGAAAATCATAGAAAATCATAGAAACTCACAGAAAATCATATAAAATAGAAAATCATAGAAAATCATAGAAAATCAATCATAGAAAATCATAGACAATCATAGAATAGAAAATCATAGAAAATCATAGAAAATCATAGAAAATCATAGAAAATCATAAAAACTCATAGAAAATCAATCATAGAAAATCATAGAAACTCATAGAAAATCAATCATAGAATATTAATCATAGAAAATCAATCATAGAAAATCAATCATAGAAAATCAATCATAGAAAATCAATCATAGAAAATCAATCATAGAAAATCAATCGTAGAAAATCATAGAAACTCATAGAAACTCATAGAAAATCATATAAAATAGAAAATCATAGAAAATCAATCATAGAAAATCATAGAAAATCAATCATAGAAAATCATAGAAAATCAATCATAGAAAATCAATCATAGAAAATCAATCATAGAAAATCATAGAAAATAATAAACAATCATAAAAAATCATAGAAAATCATAACAAATCATAGAAAATCGTATAAAACCATAAACCATAGAAAATCATAGAAAATCAATCATAGAAAATCATAGAAAATCTTAGAAAATCATAGAAAATCATAGAAAATCATAACAAATCATAAAAAATCATAGAAGAAAATTAGAGAAAATCAGAGAAAATTATAGAAAATCGTTTAAATTCTTATACATTTTTTGTGTGATATTTAAAATTATATTAAGGATTGTAAAATTTGTGCTGAACAAAAACCGGAGAAAAACGTTCCAGTTGGTTTAATGGGACGCGTCGCCCCACTAGTACTTCAGGCCATAAACATTGTTTTATATAAATTCTTAGATATAAATTCATAGAAATTCGTATAAATTCTTACATTTTTTTATAAATTCATAGAAACAGAATTCCACACCTATTCAAATGTACCAAATCCGGAAAATAAACTATCGATACCTTTTTCCAGACCATCGTAAATGCCGTTTAAACAAATCTCACTTACGTTAGTCTGGTAAAAAGGTTTCGTTATTCTGTAATTCTTAATCTTATCGATAACAGCGAGGGGCTAAAAAATACAAAAAATGTCTGAACCGGAAAGTGATATAAAATATTAATATATTTTTACTTTAAAGCAAGAATTTTGTTGTTTTGCCAGCAGTGTGTAAAGGCGAAAAGAATTTCATTATTTTTTCCAGAAAAAGCAGTATGTATACATATAATTAAGACTACATACCAGATCACTGAAAGTAAAGGTAGATGTGTGAATAGGTTTCCGCTCTGACCCCCGATTTCAATAATTTCAAAGAAACGTTTGCATAATATCGATAAGATTTATAAAAAAAGGCTGGATATTTCTATGGTGTACTCATTTTCTAAATAGGTAAATCATTCTTTTCAAAAAAACTCAAGCATTTTGCTCTATGTATGAAAGAAGAAAAAAATAGTTCTGCCACTGCGCATGATCTTTCTTTCATCATTAATTTACGTCACGTCTACTTCATAGTGTCTTTTGTCCCATTCAGATCGCACTAATAATAGCGTTGCACTTAGTCCCTAATTACTATTCCATATCATTTTTTATTTAATACATTTGTTGGTATCTAACCGCAGCTAGACGTTATCTAACCTCACCTCGGATTTACTGAAAAGCCTGACAATTTATATACAAACAGCAGATCAAGTCATTGCCTCATAGATGTCGCTTCTAAAAATAATATTAAATCCATGAATATGTCTACAGTTCTCTGAGAGATGTTCAAATGTTGCATAACTGTTAATGGTTACAGTTCTGATTAGCTGACAGACATCCCTAAATTTTGCTACGTATTCAAGAAAGTCATTCTTAAATCCTTAAAGAAATATTTTTTATTCGTGTGAATATCAGATTAAGAAATATAATAGAAACCGGATGGATCATTCATTAACTTTAAAACTAGTCGATAGAGTAAACAGAACAACCGTCAGTGACAAGCGCTCTATGCGATTAACGAGAGCATCACAAGGCACAGTTCTGGGTCCGCTTTACAATAAATTTGTGACGCATACTCATTAAGCATTAGCTCATGCACTTTGTTTTTACTAACACGAATGTTACTTCTTTTTCGTTTACATCTGGTTTAACAGTTATTATTACATTGGTAAGTTGGACTGGTCCATTTAAATGGGTACAAGAGAATAACAATGTTAACTTCGTCTTAATTAATGAAATTATTGCTTTAAATAGTCAATCGTAATAAAGAAATGAGAGAATAACAATGGGATGAGAGAAGAGGTAGCTGATAAGGTGTTTAATGTTAATATTTGATGAAATAATTGAGAACTGATGGTTCATGTGTGTAGACTGTAAATTAAACATTGAAATATATGTCTTTCTCATTTCATTTTTGTAATTTTTTTTTATAGTTTTCCCATACTTTCCTCTGTCTGTCTCTTCTACATTTTTCTATTCTTCAGTTAATTGTGTATCTTGTCAACGGTCTTCATTTTTAAGTTTTGTTGGTTCAAAAACTGTTTCTACAATTTCATTTATGTTAACAATCTATCTTCTGTAACCAAAGCTGAACAGCATTATAGTCAGCTAAACAAAGAAGCTACTGCAACTATAGACATAAATGTACGTTAATTATTGACAAGAAACTGTCAACTTTATCCACAACTAGATTGTTATAGATACCGTTTTTCTTTTGACATATTATATTCCTTATCAGCTGCATTTTCTTCTTACTTCCTCATTAATGTACCGTTATCAAAAAGACATTCAGAGAATTATTAGTACTTCGATGCCGAAGAACCCGAAGCAAACGTAATTGAATTCGGGATATTTTTTGCAGTGTTACCGGCCACCGCCTTACAGATAACCAGCGGCGAAGGGGGTCAAGGGATACAAACTTTGACGATGACTAACGCGACGGCGGGCGGTGCCATCGTGCAATATGCTCAAGGACAGGAATTCTTCGTACCCGGTAAGTACGATTTTCTTGACTGAGATGACGATGAATGACAGTAATAACCATAGAACACCTAGTAGGCCGATACGTATCGTTGGTACATTAGAATAGTGACACAATTCTGAAACAGATTTTGAAAGACGGAAGAACATCACAGCTGCTTGATATTATATTTTCATCCCTCTTTTCAGTTATGACGATCTTCCAGAAAAGTATATTTGACACCAATTGATACGGACCTTTTCAACAATGATGTCATAATTTGACTTGTGTCACTAGTGAAAATAACGTTCTCAGTTTATTTTAAATAAAATGACCTATTTTGATTTATCACTCTAGCCGAAAATTGACGATCTTGTCTCATTGACTATCTGATCAGAATTGGATTTGTGTCATTTTCCATCATCATAAATTCGCGACTTTGTAGTACGGAAAAACGACACAACCGCTTTATATTATATTTTCATCTCTTTTTTTAGTTATGACGATCTTCCAGAAAAGTATATTTGACACCAATTAATATGAACCTTTTCAACAATGATGTCCTAATTTGGCTTGTGTCACTATTGAAAATAAGTTTCTCAGTTTATTTTTAATAAAACCTATTTTTTACAATCAATTTTGTTTTGTAATTGATTATTTTTTTTAAATCAACTATAATTTAAATCTACGCTTTTTACAATCGATACTGTCTACAATCGATTTTTTAAAATCAATTCTTTTTGCAATCAATTCATTTTAAAACCTTTTTTTACAATCGACACTTACTGATCGACTATTTTTTAATTCTACGATTTTTACAGTTGATACTGTTTTCAATCGATCTATTTTTATTTTAATACTTTCTGCAGTCGATTCTTTTTACAATCGATTCTTTTTACAATCGATTCATTTTAGAACCTATTTTTTTACAATCAGTTTTGTTTTGTAATTGATTATTTTTTAAAACTCTACTATATTTTAAATCTACGCTTTTTACTGTCGAGACTGTTTACAATCGATTCTCTTTTAGTTTTAATACTATCTACAGTCGATTTTTTATAATCGATTCATTTTAGAACCTATTTTTTTATAATGATTTCGTTTTTGAATCTACTATATTTTAAATATACGCTTTTTTATAGTCGATTCTGTTTACAATCGATTGTCTTTTAATTTTAATACTGTTTACATTCGATTTTTTCCAATCGATTCTTTTTACAATCCATTCATTTTAGAACCTTATTTTTTACAATCAGTTTTATTTTGTAATTGGTTATTTTTTTAAAATCGACTATATTTTAAATCGATACTGTTTACAATCGATTCTTTTTACAATCAATTTATTTAAAAACCTTTACTTTTTACAATCGACACTTTCTAATCGACTTTTAAAACCTTTTTACAATCGACACTTTCTAATCGACTATTTTTTTAATTCTATGCTTTTTACAGTCGATACTGTTTACAATCGATTCTCTTTTAATTTTAATACTATCTATAGTTGACTTTTTGTAATTGATTCTTTTTACAATCGATTCATTTTAGAACCTTTTTTTTACGATCAATTTTGTTCTGTAATTGATTATTTTTTTAAATCGTCTATATTTTAAATCTACGCTTTTACAATCGATTCTTTTTGCAGTCAATTCATTTTAAAATCTTTTCTTTTTACAATCGAATGTTTTGCAAACTATACTTTTTGTAATCGCTTATTTTCTTACAATCGACACCTTCTAATCGACTATTTTTTAATTCTGCACTTTTTACAGTCGATACTGTTTTCAATCGATTCTATTTTAATTTTAATACTTTCTACAGTCGATTTTTTATAGTCGATTCTTTTTACAATCGATTCATTTTAGAACCTATTTTTTTACAATCAGTTTTGTTGGGTAATTGATTATTTTTTAAATCTATGCTTTTTACTGTCGAGACTGTTTACAATCGTTTCTCTTTCAGTTTTAATACTATCTACAGTCGATTTTTTATAATCGATTCATTTTAGAACCTATTTTTTATAATCAATTTTCTTTTGTAATTGATTATTTTTTAAAATCGACTATATTTTAAATCTGCGCTTTTTACAATCTAGTACTGTTTACATTCGATTCTTTTTACAATCAATTCATTTTAAAACTTTTCTTTTTACAATCGACACTTTCTAATCGACTTTTTACAATCAATTCATTTTAAAACCTTTTCTTTTTACAATCGACACTTTCTAATCGACTATTTTTTAATTCTACGCTTTTTACAGTCGATACTGTTTCCAATCGATTTTATTTTAATTTTAATACTTTCTATAGTCGATTTTTTATAAACAATTTTTTTACAAACGATTCATTTTAGAACCTATTTTTTTAAATCAATTTTGTTTTGTAATTATTTTTTTAAAATCGACTATATTTTAAATCTACGCTTTTTACAATCGATACTGTTTACAATTGATTCTTTTTACAATCAATTCATTTTAAAACCTTTTCTTTTTACTATCGAATGTTTTGCAAACTATACTTTTTGTAAGCCATTATTTTTTTACAATCGACTATTTTTAATTCTACGCCTTTTGCAGTCGATATTGTTTACAATCGATTCTATTTTAATTTTTATATTTTCTACAGACGATTTTTTATAGTCGATTCTGTTTACAAACGATTAATTTTAGAACAATTTTTTTATGATTTTATTTTTGGATCGACTATATTTTAAATCTACGCTTTTTACATTCGATACTGTTTACAATCGATCTCTTTTAATTTTAATACTTTTTATAATCGATTTGTTTTAGAACCTATTTTTATAAAATCAATTTTGTTTTTTAATTGATTATTTTTTAAAATCGACTATATTTTAAATCTGCGCTTTTTACAATCTAGTACTGTTTACATTCGATTCTTTTTACAATCAATTCATTTTAAAACTTTTCTTTTTACAATCAATTCATTTTAAAACTTTTCTTTTTACAATCAATTCATTTTAAAACTTTTCTTTTTACAATCGACACTTTCTAATCGACTTTTTACAATCAATTCATTTTAAAACCTTTTCTTTTTACAATCGACACTTTCTAATCGACTATTTTTTAATTCTACGCTTTTTACAGTCGATTTTTTATAAATAATTTTTTTACAAACGATTCATTTTAGAACCTATTTTTTTAAATCAATTTTGTTTTGTAATTATTTTTTTACAATCAATTCATTTTAAAACTTTTTCTTTTTACTATCGAATGTTTTGCAAACTATACTTTTTGTAAGCCATTATTTTTTTACAATCGACTATTTTTAATTCTACGCCTTTTGCAGTCGATATTGTTTACAATCGATTCTATTTTAATTTTTATATTTTCTACAGTCGATTTTTTATAGTCGATTCTGTTTACAAACGATTAATTTTAGAACAATTTTTTTATGATTTTATTTTTGGATCGATTATATTTTAAATCTACGCTTTTTACATTCGATACTGTTTACAATCGATCTCTTTTAATTTTAATACTGTTTACAGTCGATTTTTATAATCGATTTGTTTTAGAACCTATTTTTTTAAAATCAATTTTGTTTTTTAATTGATTATTTTTTAAAATCGACTCTATTTTAAATCTACATGTTTTACAATCGATA
Organism: Psylliodes chrysocephalus; assembly: GCA_927349885.1. NCBI lineage: Eukaryota > Metazoa > Arthropoda > Insecta > Coleoptera > Chrysomelidae > Psylliodes > Psylliodes chrysocephalus. The sequence goes on along the minus strand of OV651821.1, from coordinate 4,577,112 downwards.
CGGTTTACAATCGATTTTTTTAAATTGTAAATAAACAAATAACCTACTTACAGGTGACTTACAGTGCGAAAATTGTAGGTGTTCTGGGTGATAACTGTCAAGCTCGATGCCTCGCAGTTTAGGCATACCGTAAAATGAACCTTTTCGATAAAATTAATTTGTTTCAGTGGTGGCGCAGAGCGGCAGCATCTCGGGTAGCGGCGGCGAGGACCAAGCGCGCAAGCGCGAAATGCGACTGCTCAAAAATCGAGAAGCGGCGCGCGAATGCCGACGGAAAAAGAAAGAGTACATCAAATGCTTAGAGAATCGGGTGGCCGTGCTCGAGAACCAAAACAAAGCGCTCATCGACGAGCTGAAATCGCTCAAAGAGCTCTACTGCCAGCAGAAGAACGAATGAGACCCGCCGGAGACGAAGGACTGAGCGTTTATTATTTTTTTTCGTTGTTCGTCTTCTAGCGACCAGGTTCGGTCGCTTGGTTGGTCGATTGAACGTTGGGTGGCAGGAGTGGTGCAATTTCTAAATAGAAAAAAATTAAAATAAAATCGTTGTTGCGGATTGTGCATTTTTTCGGGTGTCGTTATGGTAAACGATTGGTTGGAAAGTTGTTCAAACTGTTTTTACTGGAAATCGGATACAGAAGAACGCGTTTTTACCAAATAACTCCAAAACGGTTCAGCGCAGGGAAAAACAGTTTAGATCAATCTTGTAGATCATCAAATTTTCCATTTTTTAAACAGTTTTTGCCAAATATTTAGTTATCGGTAGATTAAGACCTAGGGGACTCAAGGAAGAAATTTATTAAGTGTGCTAGGTTAGCACAAGAGGATGCTACAGAGGCTAAGAGGACTTTAGACTAGGGGATGATAGGTAAGGACCTAAGGGACGCTAGTCAACGGCTTAGGAGTAGCAGGATAAGATCATAGGAGACCTCGGGGATTTTTTAAATGATTTTTGTTAATTTTCTCGTTACCTGTACGGCTTCAAATAAGGACTTATTAGAGTTTAGACTAGGCGATGCTAGGTAAAGACCTAAGGAATATTAACATGGGTTTTAGAAGACGAAAGAATGTGACATAGAGAATACTAGACAATGACCTTTTGGGCGTTAGACTAGGGGATGCTGGTCAAAGGCTTAGAAGAAGTTGGATAAGATCATAGGGAAGTTTTATAAATGGTTTTTGTTAAATGTCACAACCAGTAGATTATGGCTTCAAATAAGGACTTATTAGAGTTTAGGCTAGGGGATGCTAGGTAAAGACCTAAGAGATATTAACATGGGGTTTAGAAGACGAAAGGCAGTGACATAGGAATACTAGACAATGACCATTTGGGCGTTAGACTTAGGGGATGCTGGTCAAAGGCTTAGAAGAAGTTGGATAAGATGGTTTTTGTTAAATGTCGCCTTAACCAGTAGATTATGGCTTCAAATAAGAACTTATTAGATTTTAGATTAGGGGATGATGTTGGGTAAAGATCTGAGTGGCATTAACATGGGTTTTAGTGGATGACAGACAGGGATATATGGGACACTAGACAATGACCTTTTTTACGTTAGACTAGACTATGCTCGACAAGGACCTAAGGAACGCTGTTCAAAGGCTTATGAGTAGCTGGATACTATCATAGAGGACCTTAGGGAAGGTTTTTTTGAATGGTTTTTGCTAAATGTCGCGATACTGATAGATTATGGTGTAGGAGGCGCCAAACAAGGACCTATTGGACGTTAAACTAGGGGACACTAGACAATGATATATTCTACGTTAGACTAGGGATGCTAGATAAGGATCTAAGGGAAGCTAATCCGGGTCCCAATTTTTTTTATTTCAGATATTATTTGTAAAATTTATATTGAAATACAATCATCAAAGGTTTTTTAAACAGTTTTTGCCAAATATATTTTGTTACCGGTAGACTAGAACATAGGAGACTCAAAGCAGAAACTTATTAAGCACTCGAGGCTAGCAAAAGGACACTACAGAAGAGCCTAGAGTATGTTTGACTAGGAGATGCTAGATAAGAACTTAAGGGACTCTGGTCAAAAGGCTTAGGGGTCGCTCGATAAGATCATAAGGAACCTTAGGGAAGTTTTGTTTTTGTTAAATATTACGTTACTGGTAAATTATGGCTTCAAACGAGGACTTATTGAACATAAGACTAGGGGATGCTAAGTAAAGACCTAACGGTAACTTATATAGGTTTTAGTGGACGCCAGACAGGGACTTAGGAGACATTAGACAATGACATATTGCGCGTTAGACTAGGGGATGCTAAATAAGGACTTAACGGACGTTAATTTGGGTTCCTATTTTTCATTTTCGAATATTTTTTGTAAAATTGATATTTATTGAAATATAGCCCATCAAAGTTTTGTTTTAAACAGTTTTTGCTAAATATTTCGTTACTGGTAGACTTTGATATAGGGGATTCAAGACATAAACCTATTAAGCATTCTAGGCTAGCACAAAGAGACTACAGAAGAGTGGGTTAGATCAGGGGATGCTAGGTAAGGACCTAAGAGGCTTAGCACAGCTTAGACCAGGCTTAGAGGTCGCTGCATAAGATCATAGGGGAAATATCGCGTTACTAGTAGATTATGGCTTAAGAGACATGAAACAAGGACTTATAAGACGTTAAACTAGGAGATGCTAGGTAAAGATCTAATTGATGCTAATATGGGTCTTAGAGGACACTAGCCAATGACTTATTTAACATTAGACTAGAGGATGCTAGGTAAGGATGTAATCAGGTTCTTGGGGATGCCAGAGTGAGATCGAGGAGACACCAAAAACGGACCTAGGGAACATTAGCGATGACCTCCTGGGGTATGTTAGACTGAGTCAAAATACCGAAAATATTGAGAAATTTTGTCATTTAGCCAGCGAAATTCCTTAAACAAGTTTACCTGTAGCCTGACCCATATGTGGATACTTGATTTTTCTGAATCTCATTTCCAGTACAATGAAAAATTTTGTTATTGGAAATATTGTTTTTCTAATTTTCGTTAAGAAATGCTCATTTTTTGGTTATCGTTATTATAATTTGTGTCATACGTCATTATTTTCGCTGTCAAAACTGCCACGCGTCGTATGTCCGCTGTCAAATATTTAAATTGATGTGCTCAATATTTTTTTTATGTATACATACTGAAAATACAATGTTTCCAATTTTATTATCGTCGATTTTCGTTTGACAACTTTCACAACGAAACGAACTTATGGCATTTTTTCGGTGATCTGAAATATTTAAAGTATTTTTGTACATTTTTAGTATAATGAATGATTTGGAAAATTTATTTAATATTATAGGAGAGTATCGAGGAAATATCAATATTTTTGATGTTTTTATCGGTAATTTTTACGAATAGTACCGAGGAATAATCTGTTTTGATCGTTTTTGTAGAGATTTTGACATGTGTCAACTATGATTTGAGATATCAGTCAGTTACCATTTTTGTCTATATATGTCTGACGTGATTACTGTTAGTTCTTGTAGTTGCAGCATTAGTCAGCTGTCATTTCTGCCAATTAGCAAAAATTAGAGATCTGTCAATTGTCACCCTTCCATTTGCGATTTCTTCCAGTATCAAGAATTTGAGATGTATTTGTCATCTCAATTTTTGTGTTTCCATTATTTTGACATTTGATAATGTAGTTTCTATCATAAATCAAGATTTTAATATATATCAGCTGATATTTCTACAATATTTCAACATTTTCACTGACAAATTTGAATGACTTAATCAGTAATCAAAGTTTTGACATTCGTCTGCTAATATTTTTGTTAATTGTCATTATTTTAAGCCCTGTCAGATGCTTAATACTTAACAGTGGTTATTTTTGTCAATTATCAATGATTATGCATCTATTTGCTGTCATTTCTGTCACTTGTCAATGTTTTTTCACACTTTTCTTGAATTTGACATCTGTCGGCTGTTATCAGTGTCAGTTATCACGGTTTTGGCATCTGTCAGTTGTCATTTGTCCGCTAATTTAGCGTTTAATGTCAAAATAGTTATTTTTCGGTACGTCATTTTTTAATTTGTTGACATGTGAAAAAATAAAAAGAAGAGTTTTCTACTAGGGGCGTACAGGATGATTGAAGGCTTGTGAAAAGTGTTGTATTTTTTTACGATTAGCCAATGTACATATTTACCAAAATGATTTGTGTATAGAAAAATTACTTGTGTAAGGTATTATTTTATGAATTAACGTTCGTCTTTTTTGTTCTATATGTACCTTCAAAAATCGAGTTGGCCTTTTTTATCATTTCATTGTGGTGCTTTATTGATATGGTGTGTACCAATTTTTTTTTAATTTTACGCATCGTAGCTAGATGATTTTTGAGGGTACGTTATTTGGAGTCCAGACCTGCGGAGTGCCTTCTAGATTTTAAATAAACCTGTTCGTATTTCGCGGCATTCGCAATTTTTGTGCCATTTTCGAAATAAAACAAAAAAAAAACAGTTGCGAAAAGTTACGATATACAAAAAGGGGTAAAAGCAAAAAAATCGGTGGTCTAACTAAGGAGACTCGAAATTTCGGGGAACATTCGTCTATACAAGGTGTCCTGTGGTGTGATAAAACTATTTTTCTCGAACTTTGGACCGCTTCGATTGGACACCGTGTATATAAACTTGTACATAGGTGTATTTAATTGTATATGTATTTTTACATATCAGAGTAAAATATAAACTTAACTTTTGCACAGCCAAAGTAACTTATAGATTTGTAAAAAAATTTTGCGAAACAGGCAAAAAGAAAACTGATACGACGTCGAGTTGTGTTTTTGTGTAAAAAAAAAGAATATTTTTACATTACGTGGTTATTGTTGCCCTTGTTGTCTTTTTTTCTTGGTAGACGCCACCGAATTATAAATATGTATCTTTTCATTGCTAGTGTTCAACTTCTTTTGTTTTTTTTTTTTTTTATTTTAAATGTATATCTGTCTCGTTTCAAACTGGGATAGGTTCCTAACGTACTTAACACGTTTACAACTCTTAAAAATACGTGGTGCTATTGGAATTTTGTTCGCCTACAGAAAAATATGTTGCAATTTCTCTCATTTGTCAATATTTTGACATTTGGCGGCTGTTATGGTCAGATTTTGACTTTTGGCAATGTTATTGTCAAATTTTTGACATTTTACAGCCGTTACTGTCAAATTTTGACATTTTACAGCTGTTATTTTCATATTTTGACATTTGGCAGCTGTTATTGTCAACTTTTGACAGCTGTTATTGTCATATATGAAAACTGATTTCTATCCAACTATCAAGATTTTTAAGATCTTGTTTTTTGTAGCCATAATTTTAATACAATAGCTCGACCTATTTTCATGATTTTCGTTGTATTATATTTTCTGTAGATTCTCGATCAAAAAAAAATTGTTTCTAGTTACTTTTACAACATTTACATATTGACTGAATCTGAAAATTATACAATAAAAATATAGTTTTTAAGTTAGATTTTATTTATTTATTTATTATTTTAATTCTACCAGTTATTCCCCTTTCGAATGTTAAATATAAAAAAAAAAACTCTCAAAAGTGTCAACTTTGTCAAAATACATTTTAACTGACTGAACAATATGCATAATTAACAGTTTTTGAGATATAACCAAATGGATTTTTAAATTATTGTTATAATAATAATTATAATTCGGTAGCGTCTGTCATTTGTAAAATGTTTGAAGATGATACGAAATTTTCCCAAATTATATAGCTATTTTTTGGTAGTTCTGTAGTTAGGGAATTTGTAAATAAGATTATTACTACTAGATGTTTAAGTATTAGTTGAAATTGATTTATTATTAATATTAAAATGAATATTTTATTTCATAGGTGTTTTTATTCTTATTAGAACCAGGGGCGCTTATAATGGGGGTAATTACGTCTCCCAAGAATTTTTAAACCCATATAAACTCTATTAAATATTACCATTACCCCCCAGACTAAACTGGATGCGCCACTGATTAGAACTCGGTTGAAAATAGAAGAAGCAAATGTATAAATTACCTTGTGGGACTTGTTTAAATTTCACTCAATTTAAACAACAATTTCAGGCCGGCCCAGCTCTCAAGTAACATGCATTCAAAACCCACACATTTAAAAAACAGACATCTTCCATCCCTTGACTAAGGTTCCATCAAGTTTATTAATAAAAAAAGAATACAATTTGGTATATTTAGACCCAGAGCTTAAGACTGTGGGTCTTACAAGGTACAAATTTTATAATATATCACAGAAGAAGAATTCGGTACCTGCTTAGTTATAATAACAACAATACTACTACAAAATATCTAATAATAATTAAGAAAAAACAAAATACAGTACTTTAATATCACACTATTAAACCCTATTTAAACATGAAGATATCAACTAAGAAAATTCTATATGTTCTTTATAGTGCTAGGAAGCTCATTGTATTGTCTTAGACCATCAGATAGTATGCTTCGGTCACTAAAGCATGTTCTTACGGTTGTGGTTCTGAAGCAGCGATTATTCCGAGTATTATAGCTATGGATATCATAGGAAGTAGTCAGTTGTATGGATGAGTGTATATTATTCAGAGATAGGTTATGAATGACAAGTATTAGAAATTAAAAAAATCGACTTCAAAAACGTGCAGATGCCATCACCACATCTTAACCAAATTTATATGGGACCACCCCTGAGGTACCCCCTTGCTAACAAAAAAAAAGAATCATATAAATCGGACAAGGTGGTAAAGCATTATCGCTAAACATACATAAAAAATGAAGAGTTTGAGGATTTTGTCATGGACCCAATTATTAGATTTTGACCAAATATATATGGGACCACCCCTGAAGTACCTTCTTTCTAACAAAAAAAGAATCGATGAAATCGGACACTGTGTTGAAGAATTATCGCTGAACATACCTTCTCCCTTTTTGAAGTCGATTAAAAATGCATGTCTGATATTTAGAGAGGGACTGGATGTCTAGAATATTATTTAGACGATACTAAAGATCAGTAGGATGACAAAAAGGAAGTTGAAAAGTTTTTCTGATTTAGTACATTTAAAATAACGGTAAAAGGTCGAGAAACGCCGCACTTGACGGAGACCACTTGTCCCCTACACATTTTGGGGCGTTGATTACGAAAATGTGGGTAAAAACTGGCAGCATTGGTTGGAACACCCCTAAAACTGCAAAAAACACCCCTAAATAAGAGTGTTTTTCGACTGTACTTGTTGTTTTGCAAACTAACTCATCTCATATGTTTTTTTGGGGCGCTGATTTCGAAAATCGGGGTGTCGAGACTGGAAAATTTGTGTGACATCCCCCACATGCCAGAAACACCCCTCTCAAGTGGTGAATTTTCGGAAAAAATTACCAGTCACGGTGTTCCGCGAACTAAGTCATCTTATATGTTTTTTTGGGAAGCTGATTACGAAAATGGGGGTTAAAACTTGCAGCAATAATGGTTGAACCACCCCTAAAATTCCAAAAAAAACCCTAAGTAGGGGGTGTTTTCCGACTGTACTTGTTGTTTTGCAAACTAACTCATTTCATATGTTTTTTGGGTCACTCATTTCGAAAATCGGGGTGTAGAGACTGGAAAATTTGTATGACATCCCCCACATGCCAGAAACACCCCTCCCAACCGGTGGATTTTGATGGAATATAAAATACAAAAACTAAAAATTTTCGAAATCAGCGACCCAAAGAACATATGAGATAAGTTAGTTTACAAAACAACAAGTACAGTCGAAAAACACCCCTACTTAGGGGTGTTTTTTGTAATTTTAGGGGTGGTTCAACCATTGCTGCAAGTTTTAACCCTGATTTTCGTAATCAGCGCTCCAACCCAGACAGCACACCAAATCCTTTGGATATCTACTGAACATCCCAATATCCACTGAATGTCCAGTCCATGGTAGATATCTATTTTATATCCATGAAATGTAATTTATAGACATGCAAATGTCCATAAATAATAGTAATTATATAGCAAATTATTAAAAAATTACGCCATTGTGGCTAATAGCACCATTCAGATATTTAAAATTAATTTTTTTAAGGTGTATTCAATATCCCATGAACATCCACTAAATATATCAAAGTCTAGGCGCGAACGCAAACCATCATGGATATCCACTAGATGTTATTTGATTCTGCTTACTAAGTATAGATGGCGATACTACTATCGCATCTACTCATGCTCGACCCGCCGTAATTGAGTTCGATCGAAATGTGTGTCCTAATCACTCCATTAGAGACTGGAGTCGAGAATTTTCATTTATTGCTGAAGAGTCCTAATAAGAATGACTTTCTCCTTAGTGGGCAAAATCAAAGGCAAAGTGTTGAAAATATTTTTTATCTCTGCTATTTTCTTTCGACGTTATTCAATAATCATTGGTTACTTTGTTACTTATGAACCTTTACTAAAGATACCCATAAAATATTTTGCTGAATATCCGAATATCTTCTATATCCTGGGATGTAGACGGACATTTGGTTGGATATCCATATTGGATATATTGAATATCCACAAAATATATTCTGCGGATATCTCTGATTTCTTGTATTTTCTGGAAGATACCCATTAGATAATTTGCTGAATATCCATTAGGGTATCTTCTATATCCTGGATATAGACGGACATTTGGATATCCATATTAGATCTACGGAATATTTCTGATATCCTGTGAATATATTGGATATCCACAAAAGATATCTCTGCGATTTGGTGTGTTGTCTGGGAACGCGGCATAATTTAGCAACCATGAATATTAAAATAGCTACTTTTGTCAAAGTTGTTATATACAGTTGCTGTGCAAGTGGTTAAAATAGAAAGTTGCTGGATAACAACTAGAGTAACAGAATAGACCCCAATATCGAGCCGTGCATAGAGAAAGTAAAAGTTGGAAAGTATTTTGGTAGGTAGAGAGGGGGTAAACGTCAAACCACGTCGGGCGACTCCGAGAATTTCGCAGTAATGTTTACCTGCCAGTGTCGTTTCATAGAATAAGTAATTTTAAATTGTTATCGGCGGAACCGGACAATCGCATGTATTTATGGATTATAAATAATTATTAAACATGTATTATAATATTCAATTCATAATTTTACAAAATTTCAACAGCTATTCACAATTTATTAAACTATTTACTCGAAATTGTTGTTAACATCTATAAAATAATTTTGTACGCCAATGTATCGCGTCCACTTCGGTGAGATCCGCTGCCAACCTGTCAATTTATGTGTATAAAGTGGGAGAACTAGCAAAAGCATTTCCAACTTTTACTTCTGTTCTACACATTTTTAGTCTAGTTATAGATGATCTTTGTTGTATATAAAAATTTGACAGCAGACAGCGTTAAAACTTCACTTTTCATTCAATTGACAATTTGGTTGTGATGTGGTCGTTTTTCGTTGAAAACTGAAAAATTCTACCATTTATTGCATAGAAAAACTAAAACATTTATTGTTTTTGTTCCGATTATCACCACACTAGCTGCGTATATTATAATCCAGTTTAAGAAAAAATGGTGATAAAGATACGATAAACGGTGATAAGATAATTAATGTTTCTACTTAATGTCTGTTCGTTTGTTGTCGAATTCAATATCGTTGTTTTCGATGACCTGTATTTAGTTTTTTTTTAATGTAAAAACAAAAAAAAAGCGAATATAAATACAAAAGAATAAAAAAAACGGGAATAAATTTATTAATTGTAAGTATTTAAAATTTTGTATAAACGTTATTCATGTGTCATACCTAATTTTATCAATACTAGGAAATATAAATTATTATTTAATTGATTTCCACATGACTGACATCGACATCACATAGTAAATTGGCCATTTCAAATATATTTACAAAACTAACTTTTTAAACTAATGAAATTTTGTTTGTTTATTGTCTCATTCATCAAACTATAAACATAATTGTAATTTTCTCTAAAACAAATTAGAATTAGGATATAATAATTATGTTAGATCTAGATCTTAAATGTCTAAGTGTAATATGCTATGTGTGTGTTAAATTAAAATTAGCTAAATAATCAACAATATATAAAATATAACACTGGTATAAACAGGATGATAAGATAAGGAGAGATAAAAATGTTGACATGAGCTAAAATAGAAATATCAAACAAATATAAATTCAAAGAAGGTAAATTTAAAAAAGCTAATGAACTTAAAGACTAATTTGTTACACACCTTATATTTTATTCAAATCTCAAAATCTTGGGCTTTATTACTACAAATTCAAGTGAATTATCAGTGTTTGTATATACCCCTATCCCACATGACTAAATAAATGTTAAAAATAACATTAATAACTTCAGTAGCAACCATAAAAGAATGTCACTGACCTATTTTACAAAACTGATACTTAATTTGTTATAAAAGTCACTTAGCAAGGACCATATTATTAAATTTATTGTTTTACCAGATGGGATAGAGGTATTGTTAAAGACATTATTCCACTAACAAGTTTAATGTTTGCCTCATTTACAATGTGGGTACTGCACTTAGGTTTAGACAGCTGAATGTGCAAAGGTTGAAGTCTTATATTTTATTAACTTTTAAATCAAATATAAATACAGTTATATAGAAATTAGATAAAGAAAAAAAAAAAGAAAAATAGAACAATTTGTTCAAGTTCATACAAGTTTATTAATAATGTAATTTCTGGAATATAAAACAGCAAGCGCCTAAGTGAGTGAACACTTGTATTGCGCTGGTTAATATATGTTTAATAATTTCATTTTAATATAATATAATTGTAATAATATTGCATACATCTTAAAATAATGATGCTATTACAGGTATGTTTATACCTACCCTACTCTAGTATTTTTATAAACTCATAATAATGTAAAAAAATAAATGTTTTACTTAGTTTAGAAAAAGTTTTTTATGTTTGTAACATTCCTTATACTATATGGTAAAAAATTATAACATTAAATACAAAGCACAAATGAAAAATATTTGTTTTGATATTACATTAGTGCATATTATTTTATTTGGTTTACTATATCCTCAAGTACCTACCTACATATTGTCTAATCTACTTATTTATTTATAGTAGATATCGTTGAAAAAAAGTCAGCTATTTTACAGGAGAAGCAATTAAACTTTTGATGTATAGTGCTTTACTTATTCATAAGTCCACATATTATTTGTCATATTATTTTAACTATAAGGAGAGAGATTATGTCACATCATAGATATCTTCTTTAACAGATTTGTCTTAAGTCAAATTTGGCATTTGTCAACTTATGACCCTTTGCCATTCCAGCAATTATATATACAAAAATAGTAATTCCATATAAAAGTACAGTAAAACATTTCTTTTTCGATAAAAGCACTTTCTTAATTCCCTGTCCAAACCATTTTTATTTTCATCTGATAGTATTAAAATCTTTTTTCTGTTTCTTGGTTCAATATTGTCTCTTTTAAAACTCTTATTTGAAAACTTTAATTGATTTAGGTACATTATATTGTCTTACTAAGTTTTCAATATCTGTCATCAGCTTAATGTACTTATTTTTTAATAGAGTAAACTGCTCAGTTATATTTCTTTGGTTACCCTCCAATGCAACATTTAAAACTCTTAATTCAGTTAACTTTTTACTTACAATCATAAAGTTTTCGTTTCCAATTTTAAGCATGCTAATGTTTAGTTTTAAAAGCATTATTTATTGAATGGGTAACACAAGTAAATTAGCCATATATGACTAAAAATTATACTTAAAAAAATTCTGAATTTTCACAAAAGTCAATTAGTAATAATATTATTTCTCTCTAATTTATAGGTAGGGTTTATAATGAGTTAAGCAATCATGAAGTAAAGTACATACAAATTCAAAAGATAATATTTATTTTGAAACATTTCATAAATGTGTATTGATAAAATTAATCATAAAAATAAACAATAAAGACTCTTGATTCATTTTTGTACTTGTATTTGTAGAGCTATGTCGTGGCAACAATTGAAAGTCGTAATATGGAAGAATTTTATTATAAGAAAACGCCATTGGTTTCTCACTGGCCTTGAGGCTCTTTTACCCATCACGTTCTACTTCCTCATAGCCTACGGTAGAAGCAAAATCACTGGCTTGAGTAAAACAATCGTTAGTGACCCTACATACAGTGACATTGAAGGGATACGTTATGACATAGATGTTGGGAACACTTATTTGTTGTATACACCAAGAAATGATTATATCGAGGATATCATCAGTAGAATTCACATTAAATTGTCTTTGCCTAGTGACCGTAAGTTTTTGAACAATTCTTGTAGTTTACAGTTGTCTTTCTTTTATAGGATCGTTTAAATGGCGCAAATCTTTATTAAAATGTACAAAATAACTGAAATTTTTAAAAAATATTAAGTGTTTAAACACATGACTTTCATGCCTAGATATTATAGGATTTTTTCCATTATTTTGTACAACCTGTAAATATTTAGAGAATGAACTAAATATAAACATTTTCCACACACATCTTTTTCGCAACTTTTTTTTATATAGTATATCCATTTCCAATGATAATACTGAAAAATAAAAATTTTACACTTTTCCTCAAATTTTTTCATTACAGTCCATTTTAGAGAAATCATGTATAGAACAAAAATTACAGAGAATATTATAACAAATAATTTTTATTTGAAGAATTTTATTCTCCAATCATAAATTTTAGAGATATTCATTAATACAATTTATATGTAGGACAAAAATTATAGAGAATGACATTTTAATTTGAATAATTTTCGAAAACGCGCCATTTTTAGGAAAAATCATGTATATGACAAAAATTATAGAGAATGACATCACAAGCTACTTTTATTTCAAGAATTTTCTTTTCTAAGCGTAAATAACAGATGTATTCGATAAAATAGAAAAACAACTCCTTATAAAGTACTCCCCAGATGTTCCGACTATGCCCAAAATCTAATCAACTCATTAGAAGATGGATTACAGCTTAAATTTAAAATTTAGTGTTTTTTCTCTTTATCCATTCATAAAAATCCATCTAAAACTCAGAGATCGATAAAAATCATGATTCCTATACTTTACTTCTGTATACAGATAGGAATGTAAAAATAGGGTCGACAAACAATAGGACAGAGTAAAATAAAAAAAAAAAACTTCAAAGTCTTATGTCTAGCAAAATAATGTCATTAAGATCACATGAAAATACTATTTTCATTCTGATTTAATAATAGTAAATTATATAGACAAAGAACTTTAGAAAAAAAAATAAACAATAGAACTTGATCTCAATAATTATATATCAATAAATGATAAGGATATTAGGTTATTTAGATAAGTTTTGATCTCATCTGAGGCTAATTGAAGGAGCTCTTAAAAATCCCCTTCTAAAATAAAACTACAGATCAAAAGCCCTTTTTTTCTTTTTAGAATCCCTAGGGTTTGGCAGCCAAGCAGATTTGCTGGAATATTATTACAAAAATCCGAATTACACGACGGCCGCGATCATCTTTGACGACAAAGATCCCATAAAGTTGAGCTACAGACTCAGGTATCACGAACCGAACTATTATAACGAATTTTTGTCAACAGACAGGAAATATGGCAACACCTATATGTTCGAACCGCGTACAGGTAATACGCGTTCTTCTATTTTTGAGAAACTAAATGGCTAAGAGAAAGATTTTGACGTACTGCAAAAAATTAGTCAATGGAAGCGACTTAAAACTATTGTTTAGTCTTCCGTCCGCTAGCAGTGACTTAAAACTATCGTTTAGTCTTCCGTCCGCTAGCAACGTCTTACAACTACCATTTAGTCTCCCGTCCGACTATTAGATTTTCTCTCAGCGTTTTATTTTAAATTCTTTTAGGCGGCGTTTACCAGGGTAAAGCTTTCCTATCCATTCAGCTGGCCTTGGATTTGTCGTTTATAGAGCAAAATTTAAACGTGGACAAACTGAATGTGGCCGTTTTGACCCAAGAATTTCCCTATCCGCCGCACAAACGCGACTCGTATTTAACCACTTTATTTTTAGAGTTATTACCGTTAATCACTTTATTTAGTTTCATATTTATATGTCCAGCTGTGTTGAAGAGGGTGGTAGAAGAGAAACATTCCGGCACCAAGGTAAGTCGTCGTTCAAGTAGTTTTTGATTGTTATTATTGATATTATAACATTTTAGGAATTAATGAAAATGGTTGGAATGAAATCCTGGATGCTGTGGTTGGGTTGGTTGATCTACGGTATTATACCGATCTTTATAGCAGTAATATGCATAGTTTTCTTGATGAAAATTCCGTTCTTCGGAACTGATTACCCTCTGATTGAACATTCAGATGGTGGCATACTGTTCTGCTTCTTAATATTGTATTGTACCGCATCTATTTCATTTTGCTTCGCTATTAGTTCATTCTTCAGCAAACGTAAGTACCAAATCACATATTTACAATTTTAAATCATGCATCTAATAATGTAAATAATGACGATTAACTTGTTTTTTTTAGCTACCATTGCTGTGGTTACTGGAATCTTAGTTTGGATACTAACGTATTTCGTCCCGAAATATTCCTTGGGTTTGGATGAATCCAATCAGTTGCCTTGGTTTTCAAACGCTTTATTGAACCTTTTGCCAAATATGGCGCTACATTATGGATATTCTGCCGTAGCAACTTTCGAGGAACGAGGTATTTTTTCTTTAAATAATGTATGAGAATTTTTTTAACGATATGTATTGTTTTTATAGAAATCGGAGTGAGATGGAATAACTTTTACAAATCCGGTAGTGGTAGTGCTGATGACATTACTATGTTAAATGTGTATGTTATGCTTATTTTTGATACATTTTTATTCATACTGTTTACGTTTTATATGGACGGTGTTAATCCCGGTAAATACGGAGTAAGAAAATCCTTTCTTTTCCCGTTTATCGAATTGAAGAAGGTAAGAAATTTGTCATTAGAAAATCTATCCTAAAGAAAGTACTATTCTGAGTCGTGTGCCACTAATTTTCATTAAAAATCCTCCAAGAAATCAAATTAAATCGATTCTAAAACATTTAGTCTTTCGTCCGACCAAAAGCGACTTAACACACCGTTTAGTCGTCGGCCCGATTTAAAGCGATTAAAAAAACGTTTAGTCCTCGGTCCGACCAAAAGCGACTTAAAACCGTTTAGTTCTCGGTCCGACTAAAATCGACTTAAAACCGTTTAGTTTTCCGTCCGACTAAAATCGACTTTAAACACTCTTTAGGCCTAGGATTAATTAAATTGGTCTAAATAAATGTTAAATTAAAAAAAAAAGAATCTAAATGAAGGAAGGAAAAGAAATCGGTCAAAATGGTGTTACCTATTATAATTTTATTTCACATTATCGGTTCAGAGTAGTAGGTTTCTTTATTTTTGACATGGTACATGTTGTAATTAAAATGAATGTTGGAATCATGTGTTGATGTCAAATGGTTGAATTGTGGTGCATGGAAAAGGCTGTAATTAGTGTAGTTCACGACAAAAATGATATATTGTGACTAGAGTGACTGGATATATCTATAATTCTTAGATTATAGAGAAATTCTATAATTATTGTAACAAAAATGAAATATTTTATATTAAGTTTTTAATTTACTTTTAATTTTTAATTATTTGATCTTTTACAGCGTCAGATTTTACATCTTTTGCCAAAAAAGTTTAGTAGTTATTTCTTAATTTTTCCTTTTCTTGTTACCATCCCATCCCGCTCTGTTTATGTTTCTACAGCTTTACCTAATTTTTTTGTTAAAAATGTCATCTAGGATATTTTCTAAGAATCGTAATGTTTCTCTCAATACTATTTTTGCTTACTTAGCTTAGCCTTCCTTAGCAAGGCCTTTAAGCGACTTAAGAACTTAGTTTAGTCCTCCGTCCGACTAATGCAGTGCTTTTTAAGCGACTTAAGAATATCGTTTAGTCTTCCGTTCGACCAATGCAAGCCGTTTAAGCGACTTAAGAACATAGTTTAGACTTGCATCCGACTATTGACTAAGTATTTTGCTGCCATTTCTGTACTATAAAGTTTATTTAAGGAATCTAGTTTGATTATATTACGATATTTAGGAAGTATCCAGGATTCTGAATCATCTGTTTCTTTGTTATTTTTTTTGTTTAATCAATTGTCTTTGTATAGCTTTTAGTACGACCGAATTCGACTGACGTAAAAGTCAGTAGCGAAATGGATTTTTTGAAGAACGTAGAAGAGGGACACGGTTTGAAGAAAGGTATCGAAATCGTAAATCTCGGTAGGAGGTACGGTACCAAGATGGCGGTCGACAATTTGAATCTGGATATTTACAGGAATCAAATTACTGTCTTGTTGGGCCACAACGGTGCCGGGAAATCGACGACCATGTCGATGATTACAGGTAGGATTTTTTTCTTTTAATAAAAATCGAATAAAACTATATATGATATATTTTAGGAATGATCGAGGCAACTTCTGGATCGATCAGAATAAATAATATGGATATAAGATGCAACATGGATGAAATCCGTCAAAGTTTAGGACTTTGCCCGCAACACAACTTACTTTTTACTGATCTGACTGTTAAAGAGCATCTTATATTTTTCGCCAAGGTAGCTTTCATTGTTACTGTGACATTTCTGTTTGACTGAAGAATGCCCATCAATAAAATAATTGTTCAGTCTTCGGTCCGACTTAAAAAAATCATTCAGTCTTCGGTCCGACTTATAATAATAGTTCAGTCTTCGGTCCGACATAAAATAATCGTTTAGTCTTCAGTCCGACTAAATAGAGAAATTAAGGTGCCTTAAACTAGTAATGAGCTTTAAAATAAAGCAGAATTGTCAAAATAACATTTAATGACTGTACTTTTCTGCTCTTTGTGTTTTTACTGTTATTTTTTTACAGTTGAAAGGAAAGACAGCTTGTGAGGCGGACAAAGAATCTGACGATTTATTGGAAAAAATGAACCTGGCAGACAAAAAAGATTCAATGGCGAACACGCTGTCAGGAGGAATGCAGAGGAAGTTGTGTTTAGGAATGGCGCTTGTGGGCGGATCCAAAGTGAGTATACAAACATTATTTACTGTTTATTCAGTTTTGCGTATTTTTTTTGAAATATTTCTCTTAACATTGAAAATTACTATCCCAGATAAGGATTTACCAATTGAAAGATGTGTTAAACTCTACTGCACTGTACTAGACTAACTTAAAAGCACAGCATACTTTCATTTAAGGTCCTTATTCTGGACGAACCGTCATCTGGTATGGATCCAGAATCCAGACGGAGTCTTTGGGATATACTGCTAAAATGGAGGGGCGAAAAAACTATATTAATTACCACGCATTTTATGGAAGAAGCGGACGCGCTCGGAGATTGGATAGCCATCATGGCGAACGGAGCATTGCAGTGTTACGGGACTCCGATGTATTTAAAAAAGAAATACGGTATTACATTTTTACATTCCCGCCATATCTGATTTATTTTCCGTTGATTAAATTTTAAATTCGACAAAATATACTTTTAGATTTATCCATCAAAGATTCAACATTTTTACCATTTTCCTTACCGTTCCTGGGTGGGGTTTTGGGAGATATATTCGGTTGTGAGGTTTCGTATTAAGTATGTGTGTCTTTGTTGTAATGTTATTGGTTTTTCGGTTTGGGCGACATAGAAGGCCAGTCTTTCTGTCATTAATTAATTAGATATAACTAACAACGATTCTTTGTTGTAAATTTATGGTAAGTCAAAGCTAATTGTGTAATTTACACGTAATTTCAGAGACTGGCTATCATTTGTCGTTGATGATTAACGATTCAGGAGACAGAACAGAAACCATGCAGAAAATAAATTCAGAAGTGACCAAATACATACCCGATGCCACGCAAAAATCCTTCGACGGCAATAATATCGTTTTCGTTTTACCGCTCAACATTGCTAAAAAGATGACTAACTTGTTGGAATATTTGGAGAACAACAAAGCCGGCTTAAAAATCGAGAACATCTCGGTGACAGTAACAACGTTAGAAGATGTATTTTTGAAGTAAGTAATATACGTATCGGGTGTAAATATACTTTTCGATAAATTTGATAAAAAGAACAGAATGCCAATTTAAAGTGATAATAATTCGCATTATTTGCTTTTAATTGCCACGAAAAATAGATTTTTTAACTAATAAAAAAATGTGGGTAACAACTTTTTTCTAAATAATTGATTATTGAAAACTGATACATGGCAAATAATCGATCTCTCGATTAATCTA
The DNA here is from genome assembly GCA_927349885.1 of Psylliodes chrysocephalus. NCBI lineage: Eukaryota > Metazoa > Arthropoda > Insecta > Coleoptera > Chrysomelidae > Psylliodes > Psylliodes chrysocephalus. The sequence goes on along the minus strand of OV651821.1, from coordinate 4,558,889 downwards.
TTAATCGATCTCTCGATTAATCTATTAATCGAAAATAATCGATTAAGCGAAAATAATCGAATCATTAAAAATAATCGATTAATTGAATAATCGAAAATAATCGATGAAAATATTGTTTTTCTCTAGAACAAGAACAGAGTCTGCGGATGAGACTGATACGACATCTCTCGACACGCAAGGTATGTCTATTACATGTTTGTGCTTTAAAAAAATCAAGAGCTTAAAAACGATGTTTGGTATTGTTTAAAAAAATGTTTTGTATTGTTTATATTGTTTTATAAACGATGTTTTGTATTGTTTAAATTTTGTTTGTTTTTCTAGCATTGCTGGATCTTAAAACGTCAGGTAAAAATCTTTTTTATAAATGTAGCACTCTGTATCTTCTCATTTGTAGAATTTTCTTTTCTTTTAATCCCGGTATCACTACTAACATTTTTGTATAATTTGTTACGTGTACTAACAAAAAACCTTCACTGTAGTATAATCATTAACTCTGATTGCTTGTTTAAAATTTCCACTAGAAGTTTTTTCGTTCCAACCATTTTTAGAAGCTTTCCTGAACTCGACAATCTTTAAAAGGTTTAGGTCTCCATAATGTTCAGAAGGTTCCAAACTCTTAGCAGGAATGGAACATAACCAACTCTATTTTTTTTAATTCGTGGAACCTTACAAATCTTTCTCGCTAGAGCTATGAAACGGACGAACCGGTGTTTAAAGATGCCTTTAAATCACTTTAACTGCAACATTTAGTCGGACGGAAGACTAAACGACGCTTTCAAGTCGCTTTAACTGCAAAATTTAGTCGGCCCGAAGACTAAACGACGCATTAATTAGCTTAAACTGCAACATTTGGTCGGACCGAAGACTAAACGTTGCCTTTAAGTCGCTTTGATTGCAAAATTTGGTCGGACCGAAGACTAAACGATGCTCTTATGTGGGTTTAACTGCAACATTTAGTCGGACGGAAGTCTAAACGTACAAATATTTCTCGCTAAAGCTATAAATTTGATTATAAGGCTATTTATTTACAATGTTATATATAAAGGAAAATTTACATCTACATAACAGGTGTTTCGTCGAAATCTTTGCCACGATTCTCCGGCCGTGGACTGAACAAGTATGGGCGTCGTCTCGTACCCGCAATCACGTATGCAAGACGTTTATAACATGTGGATTTAAGGTGCCATCTCCTTATTATAAATAATATATGGCAGTTTTGATTACTTTGTGTGCGTCGGTAATTGAACTTAACTCATGGAAGATGTGTCTTTTGTTAGTTGTGTTTAGTTTCCCTGAAAAAGCTTGAGAAAAAACAGGGTTGTCCTTGTATTTGTCCGGTTGTCCGTATAGTTTATGGCTAAACTGTGCAAATTCGTGAATTACTCGGGGTCCGTCCATCGAAGCAGCAAAGAACTTCAGCATGCTTCTTTAGCTTAATGAGCTATTCTTATCACTTGGGCAATAGTGCCATGTCCTTCGCGAAATCCGTACTGTTCCTGTGGGATTATTTGTTTGTCCTGTTCAATTACGTGTAGTTTTGTTGAGAATTAAAGATGTCTATTGTTTTAGTTAGTGTATTAAGAAGGGTTATGGGACGATAACTCTCTATATTCTTTACGCTTTTTCCCTTTTTATGAATTGGAATAATATTAGCTATTTTAAGCTTGGTGGTGGTGTTTTTAGTATCTCGTTAATAATATAATGCAGTTGTACTATAGTCTTCCGTGTTATATTTTTGAGCATTAAGCCCGTAATTTGATCTGGTATTGGTGCTTTCCTTTTGTTTAAACGATCAATTGCTGATTTTACCTCGCTAGGCTTGACCAGCTGATTGGTCGGTACGCTTTGTTGTGTTGTTGTTGTTTCAAGAAATATTCATAGAATTGTATTTGGCTTCCGAAATATTTAAAGCTTTTCCAGATCCTTAGCCTAAACTATAAATACATTGATTCTACCTAAGTTATTGTGTACTTTTGACTACAGCTTAGGTAGGATGTTATTTCCTTGGCTATTATAATTTTGCATGGTCTAATCGAATGCGTGCAAATATTTATCAATGGGAGGCATGAGATGGTTTGCATGTGGTTTAAATTTTTGTTTGTACTTTTTTCTTTAAGCCAATATTGGCTTTTTAAGCCTTTATTTACTACAGATTTTGCTGTAAATTGGATGCTTTATGCTTTCGTAACACTTTTTTGTTATACTTGTAAATTAGTGCACTTGTATATTTTGTTTTGGGTTTATTGTCAGACTAATATGTATAGTTTTATTATAAGTTAAATCGAATATTCCGATCATTTTAGTTAGTAACGAGGAGGTTCTTAAAGTCAAAACATTTATGACTTTGCTGCAAAAGAAATGGCAATTTTATATGAAGAAATGGAAGGCTTATCTCATTCCTGTAAGTTTCGAATCTAATCGAGAATTTTTTAAACTAAACCGATTTGCTTACAGATTCTCGTAGCTTTGGTATTCTTCTGTTTGGCTGCCTACATGAGCAGGCCCGGCGATAACGCCACCGGTATGGAACCTGAACTGAAATTGACGTTGAGTGCTTACCGACAAACGTCGGTGTTTTACAACGGAACACGCGGCAACGAAGCCGCGAACAATATGATGAGGTTCTACAAGAATCGAACGGTAGCAGAGCGCAGTTTGCCAATTCACGTAGAAGACGTCGAACAAGGTGTGTACGAAATATATTTTAAGTCCGGTAAGGGTTGACGGTATTTTAATTTTCAGCGATTTTGAAGAAGAGCACAGAGAACATTGCATACTACAAGGAACACATGGTGGTCGGCGCCAGTTTTATTTCTGATAACACCTTCGTTGCCTTATATAACGCGATGGCTTTACACAGCTTACCGATATCTATCAATATGATTACGGATTCGTTGGCGAAAACGTTGCTAGGTCCTGATGCTTCGATATCGATCACCAATTGGCCGTTACCCTCACTCAAGGAAAACGTTTCGCGGCAGGAATTGTCGGAAGCCAAGGTCGCCATTTTGTGGCTCATTATGATACCGATTGGTTGTTTGTTTATACATGGAAGTTTCATAATATTCCCGTTTGCCGAGATATCTACCAAGTTTGTCAGGATGCAGTACATGTGCGGCGTGAAACCGATCACCTACTGGGTCGTTACGTTCGCGGCCGATTTTATATTCTACGCCATTTTGATGGGTGCGATGACTTTGTTCTTGTGGGGAATATTGCCTTTCAAGTATACCCCCGTAGGATTCGGTACGTATTATTTATTATCTTTGTGTAGAACAAACCTAATTTTCACGTTGTTTATTTTCAGGCAAGCTATTTCTGATATTCATCCTGTATGGATGCGCTGGGATACCGTTTGCGTATCTGTTTAGTCGCAAAAAAACAGTGTCGAGTGCTTTCTCGCTATTCATCATCATGGGCTTGTTTTCGGGAATCATTTTAACCATAATTATCAATATTTTACTAGAATCCCAAGACGATTTCTACATAAAAATCGGAACCGGTATAAAATGGACATGCTTCCTCTTCATACCCCAAGTCGGACTATCCGACGCACTTGTCAATTTCGCTAGAAGATCAGTCGCCATTTATAACAACGACGTAATGCCCATGAAGTTGGTGGCGAGGTGCGCTGGGTCAGATCATGCCTGTTGCGTAGGTAAGATTACAAGTTTTTATACGGTAACTTGGCACTTCTTCTTTATCGAGAGTTCAGACATAGTTCCTTTTTAAGATCATTCGCGGCTAAGAATCTACATGATTTAGTCAGGCGGAACACTAAACGTTGTATTAAAGTGTCTTCAATAGGTTTTGTTTAGTCGGGCTGAACACTGAACTATGGTTTTAAGTCTAATTGCAACATTTAGTCGGACCGAAGACTAAACGATGCTTTAAAAGCAACATTTAGTCGGACTGAAGACTAAACTATGCTTTTAAATCGCTTTAACACAAACATTTAGTCGGACCGAAGACTAAACGATTCTGTAAAGTGGCTTTAACAGCAACTTTTAGTCGGACTGAAGACTAAACGATGCTTTTTAGTAGAACGGAATATTAATAAAAATTTTAACGTGTCCAACATGCAGTAATATCCAACATCATCTGCGGGGTTGACGTGTCTTTACTCTTAAAAAAAGCACTGGTGAATCTACTTTATACCGTTTTTTTTTTCAGCAAATTCGCAACTATGTAACGATTTTAAAAATTACGCCGGCGTTTTAGAAGAACACTACCTTATGTTGTTGTGTTTTGTTTTTTACATGTCACTAAATTTGATACTGGATACTTATTTTTTCATGGAAGTATGTGCGGGGGTGGGAGGTGTGGTTAAAATGCTCAGAAGACGTAGGAATCCAAAAAACAACAACAAAAGCGCTGATGACAGTTTGGAGGCGAACGGGTTAAAAAAGAGATACCGCGGAAAAGATATTGTTAAAGATATAAATCTTACGTTGAACGGGGGTCAGTGTTTGGGCATTTTGGGGGTCAACGGTGCTGGGAAGACAACCACCTTCCGCATGCTGACTAAAGAAGAAGTGTATGACGGTGGCAATATTGAAATTAAAATTAAACATAAGGATAAGGCTATCGATATAGGGGACCATGAGGTGAGTGGACATATCACATAATGATTGGACTATTATAGATATTATGATTTTGTTGTAGTACATGGAAAGATTGGGTTATTGTCCACAGGCCGATTTCTTAAATTTTGTACTAACAGGGAGGGAAATTCTAACCATGATAGCCAAACTGAGAGGCGTAAGTGATGTAGATGATGCAGTCGAAAAGTTTCTCAAAATGTTTGGTAAGTAGTTTATTTTTCTCCGAAATCAATCGATTATAATTATTTCGATTCGACGTTTTAGATTTGACCAAATACGCGAATGTACCTTGCGGCCATTACAGCGGCGGCAACAAGAGAAAATTGAGCTTAGCGATTTCTCTGATAGGATTCCGGAAGTTCGTCTTGCTAGACGAACCGACTAACGGTGTCGATCCATCGTCGCGCAGGAAATGCTGGGAACTCATCAAATTTATGCAGGACAAGAAAGATGTGTCGTTCATATTGACGTCGCACAGTATGACCGAATGCGAAGCGTTATGTAACTAGTAAGTATCCGCTCTTGGTAACTTTATTTTGTACTTTTTAAATGCCATTTTCACTTCTTTAAAAAATTCAAAAGTACGTAGACAGAATCGTTTTTGCGTGCGTTCTTGGAATGTGCTCTACGGTATTTCTACGGCATAACTTAAAAATGTCGTTTAGGCTTCCGTTTGACCCCAGGATATCCAACAGGCGACTTTAAAATCCGTTCAGGCTTCCGTCCGACCATAAGATGTTCCACAGGCGACTTAAGAAACCGTTCAGTCGTCCGTCCGACCACACGATGACTAACAGGCGACTTTAAAACTGTTCAGGCTTCCGTCCGACCACAGGAGACTTAAAAATATTGTTCAAGCTTCCGCCATGTTTGGAATGACGTTCGCGAAGTTAAAAATTTAGTATTATATACCGCGGACGTCCTCTGCGACAGTAGAGATAGCTGAATAATGTGAGTTTTGAAGTATTGGATATTTGGAAAATCAGGAAACACTTGTTGTGGATGAAAGTTTTAGACATTTGAAGCTGGACGGTGTACGGGTGTAACTTAAATGAGTGGCTAGTCGCTCTGGTGTAACAGCAATATACGAGACCTGATAGTAAGCCAAGCTAATGTAAAGGGTCATCATATTGGCTATGCCGTGGACGTGAAGAAAGAGTGATCAACAAAAGCTAGAATAAAAGGTCAGCTGTCGATCTATAGCAAACCAATTTTAACAGACTATCTTCTAGACCTTTAGAGATATTGAGGGCTACACAAAATGTAATTTACATTATTTTAATCACTAAATTAAATCTTATTATTTTCCCATTATAATGTTTGTGTTCGTATATATCTCTAATAGTCTAGAAGATTTAGCCTGGTCAAATTAGTCTAGTACACCCTATATAGTAAATTTAACTTTCAGTTTAAAAGTTATGAAGGCCGGAAAATTCGTCACCGAGGGAAGTTTGGCCAAGTTGAAAAGCGAGCACGTAGGATTTTCGCTGAAATTGAAATTGCGTAATAAAAGCACCGAAGATGATGTAGATCAAGAGGGCGTAGATGAAATCGATGGAAATTATACGTCGCAGGACAAATTTAATACTGTAGAAGAAATAAAAGATCATTTTACCAAAAATGGTCGCGGGGAAGTTAGAGATGAACATGCGGTGAGTACGGTTATTAATTCGTAAGTGTATGTAGAATCTGAGAATCGAAATAATATTTTAATAGAATCTGAATTTAAATACGTTTAGTCTACCAAAGGATGGAATAAAAACGACTAAAATACAATGGAGAGCTTCCTTTCAACATAAAATGTTAGTCTTCATTTTGGTTTGTTCTCCATGCTCTTTGGTACTTTTTTACAAGTCCTTTTAAAATGTCGTTTTTCATTTGTTTATAAAACAACTTAGGCCAGTTTAAATTTGCTTAAATTAATTAATCCACATTCCACATTAATCCATAATCATCGATTGGTTACAAAACGACTTTTAGACATTATTTCTTTGGTCATAAACCAGTCGAATAGTCTTAAAAACCTCTTCCGTACGTCTGCATGGAGACTAAAAATCATTGAGTCTTCCGCCTGACCGCAGGTCAACTTAAAAATCTTCATTTAGTCTTCCGTCCGACCGCAGGTATACTTAAAAATCATCGTTGAGTCTTCCGTCCGACCACAGGTCTACTTAAAAATCATCGTTTAGTCTTCCGTCCGACCGCAGGTCAACTTAAAAATCATGGTTTAGTCTTCCGTCCGATCATTCAATTCAGAATCATTTTTTAAAAATATATTCATATACTATAATTCATGAATTGCATTGCTTCCTCGTATAAAATCTAAGGCGGCGAAGAGGTCCCTGGTAGATCCTACCGGGTTTTGCCCTCAATGCATGAATGGTACTTTCTAAAATTGTTTTGTCTACTCCTTATCCCCTGATATTAGACAGTTTTGCTGTGTTTTGGTTAGGGTAATTGAAATTATTTTACAGTTATGAATGAAATTTTTTCTAATTAATTTTCCTTAAAAAATGTAGTTCCGTCCGACTTACTTTTACTTTTAAAACGTTTATTCAGATATTTACAAATATATACAGTTACATTCACAAACTCAGGTACTACAGGTATACCTAAAAATCATCGTTTAGTTTCCCGTCCGACCAAAGGTCAACTTAAAAATCGTCGTTTAGTCTTCCGTCCGACCACACGTCTACTTAAAAATCGTCGTTTAGTCTCCCGTCCGACCACAGGTCAACTTAAAAATCATCGTTTAGTTTTCCGTCAGGCCGCATGTCGACTTAAAATAGTTATTGAGTCGACGTGTATATAAAAATATATTTTTTGTATTTAGGGTCTTCTGCATTTATGGATCAAGGAACGAGATAAATGCTGGAGCAGAATTTTCAAAGAGGTCGAAATGATAAAAGCTAGTAATCCTGAATTGATTGAGGATTATGCGATCAGCGAAGCGACTTTGGAAGATATTTTTTTGCAGGTCGCGCGCAGGGATGAGGATGACGAGAAATGATTATTTTATTTGTAATATTTACAGAAAAAATAATGATAATAATGATTACGGGGTGAGGTTTCGATCTGAGATTGAGTTTACTCCAAGGGTATGCAGACTTCATGATGTAGATGTCGACAACATTCCTTGGGTATTGGCGATAGATCTGTATGTGGATGAGTCGTCGTTGTTGAGGGTAAACAGGCATGGGCCCTACAGTTTTACGCCGAAGCAGAACGGCAGAGAGGATCGCTCTAGGCAAAGGACCCCGAAATAATCTTATGGAAATTGGGTTTCTGTCAAATTGTCTGAATTTTTGATATGTTATAGATTTTGTCATCCTGAACAAAAGTCTCCATGGGCACAAAGTACCAAAATGAATATTTTGGCAGCTACGGAGCTGCCAAAGCTCCCCTGACTCGTTGCAAAACTATTCATTTTCAATACTATTTACAGATGTCAAAAGCATATTTTAATTATTCTAATATATAGGGTAATGTTTTTGAGGTCACTGGATTCAATTCTCATGTCAGATTGGACAAATTGACCGTTGACAGCTGTCAATTCACTGTCAACGAGGAATATAAAAGTAAATATCCTCTTTTCACATTGAGAGTTTGGGTTTTGAGGTCGCTGAATTCAATTCTCATGTCAGATTGGACAAATTGACAGTTGACAGCTGTCAATTCACTGTCAAAGTAGAATAAAGAAGAAAATATTCTCTTTTGTTATTGAGAGTTTGTCAACTACCATTTTCTCCAATTCTAAAAAGAATTGAATTTAGCGAGTTGGCCAACATAAACTCTCAATGTGAAAAGAGGATATTTACTTTTATATTCCTCGTTGAACGTGAATTGACAGCTGTCAACGGTCAATTGGTCCAATCTGACATGAGAATTGAATTCAGCGACCTCAAAAACCCAAACTCTCAATGTGAAAAGAGGATATTTACTTTTATATTCCTCGTTGACAGTCAATTGACATCTGTTAACTGTCAATTTGTCCAATCTGACATGAGAATTGCATTCAGCGACCTCAAAAACCCAAACTCTCGATGTGAAAAGAGGATACTTACTTTTATATTCCTCGTTGACAGCTGTCAACGGTCAATAGAGGACTTCTATACAAGGGAAGGGCAACCAACTTGACAAAATAAAATTGACACTAATGACATAAGAAATCGGGTCACATAAAGAGACTGTTTTTTAGTTTGATTTTTGGTTTTTCCTATCTACTTTCATGCCATTTGCATACCTTGTTGTACCCGTAACGTGAAAAAGACTTTTTAGTTTAGGGTATTTTACATTTAAAGGTTGAAATATTTTGTCATTGCCAGCTGTCAATTATGCTGATGATAGAACACAGGCGTAACCATAGATGGGCATAACGTAACTAGTATTGTATGTTGGTTGTATATTTTATAGAACTTGTATTCGTAGCAGCAGCATTTTGCAATCGACATAAATAAATAAAACCAAATGAAAAATAATGTTTCAAGAAAGCAGTTGAAACAATTAGACTAATAACAACAAAAAATAAAATGCAATACTACGCTTATGTTTTGACATTATCGACAGCTGATATTGACAAATGTTTTCAACCTTTAAATGTAAAATACCCTAAAATAAAAAGTCTTTTTCACGTTACGGGTACAACAAGGTATGCAAATGGCATGAAAGTAGATAGGAAAAACCAAAAATCAAACTAAAAAACAGCCTCTTTATGTGACCCGATTTCTTATGTCATTAGTGTCAATTTTATTTTGTCAAGTTGGTTGCACTTCCCTTGTATAGAAGTCCTCTATTTGTCCAATCTGACATGAGAATTGAATCCAGTGACCTCAAAAACATTACCCTATACATTAGAATAATTAAAATATGCTTTTGACATCTGTAAAGAGTATTGAAAATTAATAGTTTTGCAACGGGTCAGGGGAGCTTTGGCAGCTCCGTAGCTGCCAAAATATTCATTTTGGCACTTTGTGCCCATGGAGACTTTTGTTCAGGATGACAAAATCTACAACATATCAAAATATTCAAACAATTAGACAGAAACCCAATTTCCATAAGATTATTGCGGGGTCCTTTTCAATGGTTTGCCTTTGCGAGAGTTAAGAGAAATAAATTTAAAATTGAGGAAATGAATTTAAGAGTCTTTTTATACATGAAAGAGAGTTCAAGTAATGGATTAAGAAAATGATAAAGAACAAAAAAATTTTTGACTGATTAAATACAAATAACGGCTCTCTATTTTTTTAATTGGTAACTATTAATAATAATGGTGAATAATGTGAACTGTTCAGTCTAATTATGAAGGTTATTAGTCTCGTGTTCTGTGTAGGTTTTATACTGTTTCCCAGCGCCGTTTTAGGACGTTTTCTGTACCTCACGATAACGAGTTAAATTTTGTAATCATTGGACCACACATCCCTTAATTATTATTATCATCATTATTATTTGTATGCACTAGCAGTATTGGTATACTAATTGTGATATAATCTGAAAATATTTTTGGTAAGTAGTTAGCCTACTGAAATATTTTAGTAATTTCAGTAACTCCTATTTACTGTTTTTTATACATTATAAGAATAGCACCAAAAATTTGGCATCTAATATGTATTGTTTAAAGACAATAAAAATACACTTAATTTTAGTATCAAATTTAATTTCAACCACAATCTTTAATACATTTTTGGTCTTCATTTTTATTATTGGAATCCACCTGCTGTCGTTTAGTCTTCAGATCAATCATAGTGCTTAAAAAGTAATGTTGTGCGAGCCATTTTCAACCAGTTCGGTACTGATCTTTGTTACGTTTTCGCCGCTGGTCGATCAAGATAAACAGATTCCTACGAGAAGTTACTTGGAAAGTTCTTTTGCACTTGATAGAGGGAGAGTTTCAAGAACGTCTAGAGATTTTGGGACAAGTCCGGTATGCCTATTTTTCACTTAAACATCACGACTATGCCGATAGAAGTTAAGTTGAAGATAAATATCCGAGTAGAAAAAATAACTATTGTTAATATAAATTAGTATAAGTGTTTGAAATATAAACCAGCTTAGTTTTAAGTATAAATAAATTTAGTTAGTGTTTTAGTGAGTATAATTGTAAATAAATGAAAAACCAAACAGTAAGTATAGATTTTGTAATATTACTTTAGATATTTGTAGTTTGTGCAAAAACGTAAAAGAATTAAAATCGATTAAAGTTTTATTCAACAAGACTGACAAAATTAGTTTAGATAGTCTCCATGAGATTGCTAATGTGTCACTATGACATAACATGTATTCCGCCTACATGTTGCATTAACAATGGCATATTTTTGACCATAAATAAATACCTTTGGCTGTGGTAGATTCGAGTCTTATATATTTGATCAATTTAGTTAACAGCTGTCTTCTTATATAAGCTGTGACCATTTTATTCAACAATATTGGCATATCTTTTCAAATAACACTTTTTTTTGAAAACCTACAATTAATAGGTTTCGAAAATTGTTTTTTTTTTTTAAATCTGTTGATTAAATAAAGTCCATACTCTCAATTTACCATCACCATCTTTTAATTATATGTAAGTAATTTTTTGACTGGTCCTGCGCGTCTTGGATATTCGAAAATCATAGACGACTTGATTAAAAAATTATTATAAAACAGTTTTTGCAAAAATATATCGAAATTGTAAAATAATGTAATGAATTCAAATCAAGGTGACAGTTTATACGGGATGTCCATTTTATTTTTATGAATATTCAAATCTATTTTTCCGTTTTAATTTTAAATACTATGATTATACTTTGTTGCTATTTTTTAGGCGTGGTAATTTTGATATTTTACCGTTAGTATATTGAAGCAATCGGGGCCGTACCAAGGCAGTTTTTTGGGGAGAAAGAAGATAAAAATAATAAACAGTATTGTTTTTTACTTTCCTATCTCTATACAGATAAGGAAAGTAGAGAAATCATAAATTTTTTCGATCTCGAGTTTTCGACGGATTTTTACATATTGGGGTCCCCTGACCCGTTTTGGCTATTTTCGCGATGATGTCTTTATGTGTATGTCTGTACCCACGATTACTTATGAAAGGATACAAAGAAAACCTTGATGTGAACAGATTAGATTTTGGGCAGAGTCGGAACATCTAGGGGGTAATTTTATGAAATATATCTGTTATTTACGTTTGGAGAAGAAAATTCTTCAAATAAAAGCAGTTACTTCTAATATTCTCTATAATTTTTGTTTTATACAAAATTTTCCTAAAATGGACCGTAATCGAGAAATTTGACAAAATGTGCAAAATTCTGATTTTAAGAAAATTGTTAAACCAAAAGTTGTTTGCAATATCGATCTCTAAAATGGACCGTAATGGAAAAATTGGAGAAAAGTAATTTAAATTTTTCAGTATTTTCGTTGGCAATGAATATACAGGATGTTTCCGAACTTGGCGTCCAAATTTGTAGGGATGGTAGTTCGCATAATTTGAGACCGATTCGCGGATTTCATTTTTCCAAAATATTTAAAATAAAAATAATTAAAAATTTTAAACAGGTACGGTCCTGCACAGCGATGGGATAACCTCGACTCGCGCGCGCTAAATAAAATTCTCTGAACCCGAGGTAAACAACCCTACAAAGCAATACGCACTAGAAAAACAATCGTCTACGTCTTTCGATACCGGCCGGAGGGAGAAATTTGCAAATCGTATCTGTTTTTGAGTAACCGATCAGGCGACTATTGTGCTATGCGCTCAGGGTAGGACCCGCTTTTTGATTTTTTTATAATAGCTCTATTTTGTTTATTATATTTTTTTTAGAAAAATGAAATCTGCCAATCGCTCTCAAATTATTCGAACTACCACCCCTACAAATTTGGACGCCAAGTTCGGAAACACCCTGTATATAAACAAAAGGGATGTATCATCCCCATTCGCGTACGGCCCACTGCGCTGGTCTGCCTTCTCCCGCTCATCCATCCTAACACGCATGTGTATGAACTTCAAGAATGTGTGGTGGGTAGCAAAGGCACACCTCTAACACGGCCATCCTGCAATTGGTGCGTCCTCGCGCCACATATATCTGGAATTACAAAATACGAAAACAGAACTACTGTTACTACTTATGAACATTATCACTAATGTTCTTTTTAGACGCTAAACGATTAATTACTTTTTCAATTAATGTTGGTGGGATTGCAACGATTACAGTAAACATAGTGGGATCGTTACTAGTCATTCTTTCAATCAACATTGATAGGATTGCCACCATTACCATAAACATCGGGTCGGTGGTGTAGCGGTCTAACGCGCTTATATTCATTTATAAGCAAGTTTATGTATCAGAGACTGCTGGGCTTCGAATCCCAGACCATGTGGATTTTTAATTAATTAATTGCATGGTTCGGTATAGGATTTGATGTGTGCCGTATTAATAGAAATTCAATTTCTGTTGATATGACATGCAGATTATAAAAAAATCGCCATACATTACCTCGATGATGATGGTGGGTGAGGTTTTCCGGGTTTTCCTCACCTGTAAGTCAAATGGCACCATCAATCATCTTTAAGTCGCCCCGGAGCGCCACGGCAAATAATAATAATAGCCGTCCCTTTCCCCGGACAAGCTCAGCTTTTGGGGTTAAAATCCACTCGTAAGGGGTTGAGTTAGGGATAGTATTATTATTAGTGGGATTGCCTTAATACTCTTTCAGTCAATGTTGGTGGCATTGCCACCATTACGGTACACATTACTGGGATTGCCACTATCTTTTCAATTAACCTTGGTGGAATTGCCACTATTACAGTAAACATAGTGGGATTGTCCTAACTACCTTTTCAATTAACCTTGGTGGGATTGCCACTATTAAACATTTTTGGGATTGCCACTAACTACCTTTTCAATCATTATTTGTGGGATTGCTACCATTACAGTAAACATTAATGGGATTGCTAATAATTACTTTTTTTATTTGTGTTAGTGTTAATTTATTATCAGATTTATTCGGGAACATTTGGTGGGATTGCCATCCTAACACTAGTGCTACAACACTAAACTCTAGTGTTAATTTATTATCATGATTTATTTAGGGACATTTGGTGGGATTGATAGTGCTATTTGACTTATAGGTGAGGAAAACCGGGAAACATTACCCATCATTTAGATTGACTTCTGCGGATAATTCCACTGTATATAATTTTCTTTCGCTGAATTATGTCTTGATACGCTAATGGCTTTCGTTGATACGCTACTGGAGTACTGCATTTTAATCTAAATTGACAATTTTTCGGTAGTTATGTGATGTTTTATTATTGTAAAATCTTAAAAGTTTCTTCACTTGTATTTTTAAAGTGTCTTTTAATGCTAATTGATTAATTTTCATATCGTTCAATTTTTTATTGTAAACATGTTCGGGATGTTGATCAGGTCATAATGTAACTCAATCGTGTTGATATTTTTCTCAACACCTAAACAAGGTCGGTATATGACATTGCATCCAATAATAATATCAACATCTTCTGGAATCACAATATTTGGAACGACTTCTAATGTAATAGTCGGCGGCAAATGACTAACAAATCATAAACAACTCCAAGAAGCATCTTGTTCAGCTGTTCCAATAGTTCCTTTTAATGTTTTTACTACAGAATGTTTATTTATTGAACTGGCAGCCCACTATCAATAAGGTATTTTAATGACAGCTTGCTCACACTATAATAACATGGCTATCAGTGTCGAATTTAGATGACGTTATTTATTTTAACACAAATGTTTTTTAGACTTCCTTGTTTATACCAACAAATGGATTCGGCGTGACCCATTTTTGCAATTAATGCATTAATACTGTCGGATTTTTTTATGAGTAATAATCGCGTTAAATGTATTCGCCTCTTATATTCTCCGACATGTTTGTCTCTGGTGGCCTCATTTAAAGAAAGGTTCATTTAAGATTTTGTTTGGCTTGAAGCATTCGGCTTCTCGTCTATCTTTAAACTGACTTCTTGGTTTTCTAAGGATCTCTGCATTTTTCGTCATTCGCGAGGTCTCAACACTGATCGCATCAAATTCGCTGAGTAATTTTATGAATTCACGTTCGGAATTAGGATTTTGTATGTGAATGGCAAAACGAGTTTTTGAATTGTCTGAACTCAGAACTGGATTCCACAGCAACTGGCAACGCATCATAAAATCTAAGGACGCTACAACATTTTTGATTTTCATAGTCACACAGTGAGTTACAATCGCGGCTTTGAAGTGTATTCACGAGCAGCTGGTATTTCCTTGTCAGCGAATGCAACACTTAGGTCATCACAAAAGTTTTGTCACGTTCGAGAAAAGTTAACAATAATCGAGATTCTTTAGGTGCCCCGCTTATTTTAGCATCATTAATTTCGTCTTTTATTTTGGTAGCGTCGATAAGCCATTCTTTTATGGAATATGCGCTATCGTCAGTCATAGCTGGTAAGTCGAAAAACAGTGCACAGGCGCGAATGTTGGCGCTTGCGTGTTAGATTAATCTGCTCCTGCAACCCTGGGCGTTGGCTTAGCAAAGGGCTACGTAGTCATCTTGGAATGTTGAGTTAAATCAGCAATTTGTTACTGTTGGGTTGCTACAAAGTTTATTAATGTTTCTTGTCACTTAGCACGCTTTGAACTATGTCCATTCACATTGTTTTTAACATCGACCGCCAGTGTTTGGCTGACGCACTGTCACGAGGTTCAGGATTTTCGTCCGCCAATATCACTAGTACTAACTTATACTTAAATTACTAATTATAGTCTAATAGCCACGGTACGCGTAGTGATCCCACTTCTGATATAAACAGAAGGATGTATCATCCCTAATAAAAATGTCTAAACTGCTTTTTCAATGGTTTACTTCACGATCAAGTATTCTCAATTACAATGTTGCGGTGGTATTGCCACTGTCTATTCGCGTACTGCCCACTCCGCTGGTCTGCCTTTTCCCGCTCGTTCATCCTGACACGCATGTGTATGAACTTCAAGAATGTGTGGTGGGCAGCAAAGGCACACCGCAAGCATATATAAAAAATGTTTCGATTTAGAAGTATGGTGAAAATGTATATATTTAGTTTATCATCTAAACATTATAGAGGTGCTATAATAGGTTGTACAAAATAACTGGAAAAAGCCTGTAATAACTAGATAGGAAAGTTGGACGTAGTTATGCAGAAATGATCCAATCCACCCAAACCATATTTTGTGAAAAATTATGTTGAAGTTAAATGCTCTACGCGATGAAAATAGAATATATAGCGAGTATTTATGATTTGCACTCTTAATATATCCTTCTAAATTGTTGGATCGTTTCAGCAGAATATAATATTGGACTGTACCATATCAAAAAGCTACTCAAGTCATTTCTGGTAGATTTGTGGATTGGATCATTTCTACGTAACTACGTCCAGTTATGTGTTGGACACATCAGGTTTTTATTTATATTAAGTATAAATAGTTGATAGGGTAAGTAGATTTTGATGTTAGATCAATGACGACTTAGTGAGGAATTAAGGTAAATAATATCCAAAAAAATAAAATTACCATTTATATCAATTTTATTTTGAAAAAAAGAACCTTAACTTACGGACTATTATCATTACAAAGAAAAATAAAAAAGAGATACACAACTATATATACAAACACCTCATGCAAAAACCTATAGCGCCATGAAATTTTACAAATGATTTACGAGAAATCGTCATAGTTTTTTTAATTTGTTTTATAAAATATATATAATGAATTAAAAACTATTTATAAACCTTAAAAGTCTACTTGAACAATTTGACGTGAAATAGTTATATATAATTTTTTTTTGGAATTTCCAAAAATTCGTTTTTTTCTTTTTTTTTGTAAACAGTCAACTGAAGACTGCAGATCAGTCTTGAATAATAATTGTTCTGAGTATGCCTACATCACTGTCATTGCAAACGATACAGGGCGTGACAAAAACGTTGGTTCAATTAAAACAGAATTATTTCCCTAACATGTTTGACACGCTTTGCACTCTGTACATAACGATACATATTTAAATTTGTGCATTCGATAAAATGCGCGAAATAAAAACGAAACTATTTACAAATTGTGTTTCTTTTACATTCATAATATACAGGCAACATCACTTTCAACACAAATAAAAAATTTAATAATAAAGTATTAACAATTTAAATTGATAACTATTGGTATAAAAAGTTTCATATTTAACAATATATAATCGTAAAAGTATATAGGGCGTTTTTGAAATATATGTACACATTAAAACTGGTTTTGAAAATCGAATTAGAAATTATTTAATTCAGTGGTATTCAAACTGTGGGTCGTGACTCCCAAGGATGCCTCAGAGTTTTCTAAAGGGCCACCCAGAGATAACAGGGTCACCACTAGGGGTGGGCAAAATAATCGATTTTCTTTTGAAAAATCGATTATTTTCGATTGAGCCCTCGAGCTTTGAAACAAAACTAAACCACTATTTTGGAAATACGAAAATGAAAAAATACCTAATTATTCCTTGAAATTTGTCTAGTATAATACGCTAGTTCAGTGTGATGTCATTTTGGTTCCACTGACATTTAATTTTAACCAAACTTTTAACATAAACATCAATAAATTTGACATATACGTTTTTACTGTTTTTGGCTTATATTTAAATATTGTTTACAGGTCATAAAAAATAGTTTAAACGAATGTAATTGGTAACTAAACGATTGTATATTTGATGCATGTTATCTATTTGGTGTCGTCTTATTTTGTGACGTCCCGTTTTATGTCGCGACCTTTTTCAGGTAAAATGTTTCCCGTTTTGTGACGAGACAAATTTGTACCTGCAATAAATTCCCGTTTTGTGACGAGCATAAAACCATTTATTTGTTTCGTAATATTATATATCAGTAAGTACCTTACCTACCTGATAAGAATTTAAAATAAAATAGATAGATATATTATTGTTTATAAAATATATTTTATTGAATAGTTTAGGTAAATAAAATTTCAGATATTTTTGTAAATGACTGTTTCAGTTTTCGAAGTAATTTCACTATTCTCATATAATATTATTTGAAAACTAAATCAAAATAATAGATTTTTGGTTTATATGGTTGGATTACATTTTTTAAGTTTTAAGGTAGGGATTGCCATTTGACTTTTTCAATAAGGGTTGGGGCGCGTTAAAAGGGAAAAACTGCATGTTTTCTTTTTTTCTAAATTTGCATAAAATCAAAAGTTATTTCGACTGGTATGTTATCGGATAATAAATAATATCTACCTGTTACTAAAAATAATCCTTTCACTTTTAAAAGCTTTTTCCCAAATATACTTTCTTAAGAGATAATTAATTTAGATAGTTAAAGGTCATAAGGATAATCCTTTTTAAGATTTCCTCATTTAGAGGATGGGGGTATTTTTAGTTTTCCTTGAAATTGGATGTAACAGGGATAATAAATAGGTAACAATTTTAGAAAATAATTTAATGTTCATCTTGTCTTTCCGTGTGATAGATTGTGAATTTATAGTTTTCAAAGCGATTTGTTTATATTTAAAAATGAATATTGAATATATCGAAAGTAATGGTGGTGGAAGGAATCTTCTATGTTCCGGTCACCGTTACTATTTGAAGAGAAAAAATCAAAACTCTTCTATAGCCTGGATGTGTGTGAATAGAAAACAGTGCTCTGGAGACGTAACAACTTCGAGCCAGTAAGTATTTTTATTGTAGTATAGATATATTTTGTCCTTGTGCAATTTTAACAAATAGGTAACTGTGTCCTTAATATTTTTCACAATTTTTGTTATAATTGTAATAATTTATTTTGTAATTTTTTATTTTCAATACTTTGCAGGCAATTTAAAAAAATCACCTTTAAACGCCAATGCCTTTTTATGCACTATATAGACCTAATGAAGAAATTACACTTTTTTTTTTGTGTCATCGGCTTCAACTGCTAAGGTTATTTCGCCTCGTGTTCTGTGTAGGCTTTGTTACTGTTTCCCATCGCCACTTTAGGAACAGCACTGTTAATTAGAACCCAACCGTGAATGGTCGAGTGGAAAATTACACTATTATTAATTCAAGAATCAATTTTTTTATAAAAAAATGTAAATTTCCACTATATTGCAGATAAAATACTTAGCCATCAATCTAGAATTGTTTCTCAAAGCTGAGTTTGTTTTTCGAAATAATTGTAGATTGATTCAAGTAAGTATTTTACCTGTAATATAAATAGTGGGGTTTTGTGTAGGAAGGTAAAGACTTCTTGCCAACTTTAATAAAAATAAAAGACTTAATTATAAAACTGTACAAAGAATGCATTAGCGTTTCGATTTATTCCAAAATCATCATCAAAAACAATTGACATGGCTTATTTACGATTATTCAAATGATATTAATGTGACTTTGTTACAAATAATGTTAAATTTTAAAGTTCAATTATGCTTTTAATTATTATGTTTTTGAAGATGATTTTGGAAATGATGCATCGAAACGTTAATGAATTTTGTGTAGATTTTTGTAAAAACATTTCATTTAAGATAAATAGATTCTACAAAGTAAGAGTATCATCTATCATTATGATTCAAGAATTTTCTGGTATAATGGTTCATAGAGCTAAGACAATGTATTTTTGTTGTTACATGGGCGAGATTGTACCAACATCAGCCCACAACTGTGTACCGAATGTCGCCAAAAACCAAGTGAATCTATGTTTAGACAAGGCAAGAAAGAGAGCTCGAGAGGAAACAACAGCAATGTCCAAGATTTTCACTGAGGAGATAGCGCCATTAATGGATACTGGGCTTGAATTTGTTACTGAAATACCAAATTCCGTATTTACTCCAACAAAATACTATTTTCTAGTGATTTTAATGTTAAACAGAAAGAGTTTGTTTGCCGTCCTCAACCCAATAAATTTAGTGAACGCATAAAATGTATTTTAGTTAAAAAAAATTCGCAAAAACTTATTATATTTTGTTAAAAAGTACACGACTTTTTCATTTAAATGTATATCATATTTTTATGACTACTATGAGACTGACAATAAGGCGAAATGATGAAATCGACCTGTGGAACAAAATTGTTAATAAAGGTGAAAGGATTATATCAGGTAGGTAAGGTACTTACTGATATAATATTACGGAACAAATAAGTGGTTTTATGCTCGTCACAAAATGGGAATTTTTATAAGGTTTATTGCAGGTAAAAATTCGTCTCGTCACAAAACGGGAAACATTTTACCTGAAAAAGGTCGCGTCACAAAACGGGACAAAATAGGAATATACCATCTATTTACTTTAGGAATATAATTATAAAAGTGAAAAAACGATATAATTTAGGTAAACAAAACGCACTCAAAAATTTACTGTCACTTTAATTGTCAGTGGAACCATAATTACATCATCACTGAACTAGCGCATCATATACATTATCGTCTTTCTATTCGATGTCACAGGGATGGCTTGAAGAAAAATTGAGAGAACTAAGAGAGGGATTATATTTGGGTTACGAATTCGGATATCGAAACAATGTGTATCGATAGCTTAATTGGTAAGAGTTGCGACGGCCATAGTACGAAGGTTTCAGGTTCGATTCCTGCTCGGCGCACTCATTTTTTTCATTTAATTCTCAGCATTTTTAGTTTTTCTTTGGTTTGTTTTCAATTTAGGGATATAAGGGTGTAATTTTGATAATTTCCTAGGGGGAATTAGGGATTTTTTAATTTCCAAAATATAAAAAAAAATCATACCATGCAACCGTCTGTCTAATCCCTATTACCGGGGAAATTAAACTCAGCGCCTATCGTCAAATTAGGTACTAATGGCAAATTTTACGATAATCCTAAAGGTTACTGCCCCATTTAACAAATTTTATCCTTACAATACTACTGTTAATTTACGAAAGCATTGTGATTAATTCACACAAAATATTTTCAGTATAATGGAGTTGTCACCCGATGGGACATTTCAGGTAAATTATTTTAAGATTTTTTTCATAAAAACTCAACTAATTTACCTAACCTATGCGGCCTGAAGCCTTCACGGTTTTCCTCGCAAAAAAATATATAAAAATAGGAAAAATAAAAAACTTACAATAACTTACCTAACCTGTGCAGCCTGGATCCATTTAAATTTTACTGATTGCTCTCGCACATGTCAGTTAAATTAAGTTTTTGTTTTATAAAGAAACTCGACTAATTTATCTTACCTGAGCGGCCTGGAGCCGTCAAGGGTTATACAAAAATAAGAAAAAATTAAAAACTAACTAATTTACTTAACCTGTGCGGCCTGGTGCCATTTAAATTTTACTTATTGCTCTCGCACAGGTTAGGTAAATTAGTTTCTTTTTTAATTTCTTGTATATTTTTTTGCGACGCAACCAGCGGTGGCTCTAGGCTACACAGGTTAGGTAAATAAATTAAGTTTTATTTTTTCTAATTTTATGTATAATTGGTTTTTCGATCATTTTTATATTCGATAAAATGTTTTTCGATCAATTTTGTGCCACCCGTGCATTTTGGATTTAAATAGAGAGACTAGACAGAAAAAAAAGACTCGAGTGAGAACAGGTCCAAAAACACTTGCCGAAAGGGGAGACTCTCGCATTTCGGGACACTAAGTCCCGAAATACTGTAATGTGTAAAGTTTTGTGCCGTGATTTGTCAACTATAGGTAAATATCTTTAACTTATTTGTTTTGTTTAAGATAAATAATTGATTTGCATATAAATGCCAATTTTAATTTTTGTTCCGAGTATTATATTTATCTAAAATATGTATTTTATATAGCTACAGTTTCCAGTGCTATTTTAGTTGTTAATAAGTCCAAACTATATAATTCAATAGGAAGTTTATCTAGTTGTAATAAATCATAGGTTTTTTTGTATTAAAAGTTTGGATATATTATCAAGTAGTACTTTATTCTCTAAATATAATTTAAGTCATTTATTCTTGAGACTTGTTAGTCAATTTTGTACTTATTTCAAATATATCTTTTCAAAACTGTAAAATATTCCGAGAATTTGAGAAGCCTCGGCGTTTCTATTTCCTTGGGACTAAAAGAGTCTAAAACTAGTTGTCAAAAACCGCTCGGCCATGCTATTAAGGGTTAATTTTTGTTTTTTTAATTCAATTTTTTTATTATTTTTATTTGCTACTGGTGAATGGCAAATAAAAATATTAATATAGATATGCATATAGTGTTATAGATAAAAGATGTTTACCAAGCCATGAGCAATAGATTTTCAGGAAGAAGAGGACGTGTTCTACATGTACGGATAGAAGAAAAAGCGGAAAAAAGTATAAGATCTTAAAATGAGTTAAAAGGTTTTAATATTCGCGTTTGAATAACGTTTTTTTTTTTAAATACCCAAATATAAGGATTAAATTACTTATATCCCTTTTCCCATTGCTCATATTACTTTTCCCATTACTCATATTCCTTTTCCCATTACTCATATTCCTTTTCCCAGGTTAACGGAATGAATTTAGAAGTATCGTGGTATATTCAACTCAGTTTTGAATATTTTCGACTTATGCACCTTTACCCCCAAGTGCCGATTAGAGAGGAAAGTCATGTGTTGGATACATCAGATTTTTAAAAATGTATCAAAACCATGAGCATACAGACTTTTATGCAGAGTGAAAAAGAAACATCTAATAAATTTAATATTGAACAATTATACTGTAACGTTTGGTCATAAAAAATGACGACTTGGAAAATCAATTTTTATCGAGTTGTTTTGATCCTACTGAAAATGTCATTTAATACAAATGGTGGCGAAAAAGGAGGAGGGGGGTCACAACTCGAAAAAAGTTAGTACTCACCCATTCAATTTAAATATGCCATTCTGACGATTTTAGTTCAATAAAAACAACTACCCAGTGGGTCTGTTATTGACAATGTTGCCAAAAGCGTTTTGATTTTGATAGGAGGGTGGTATTTTGAATAATTATGGTCTCAAAAATAATATAAATAAAACTCAAAGCTAGTATTACATAAATACGAGCGACCGTTTCCCTTAAGAAAACAACTACTCCTTTGACTAATACCAAAGAATACCTACCCAAGAAGCGAAACTGAATGAGTTTTCGTATGTACCAAAGCAAGGGAAATTAATACACTGGGAAACGTATAAAAATTAATCAGTTTTTGTCGTTTGGTTCATAAGAATTAAACACATAATAAAGTAACAATGACAGAAAAATCTTACTATGTTCATTATGTCAAATATATTATTTTAATAACGAAATAAGTACTGTAGGAAACAGTCACTACACAATAGCGCAAGTTGATAACGGTCGTTCTGCAAATAGGGAATTTTGTGAACAATTATGGAACAGTGATGCAAGAACCATTCACTGTCTATCAATCCCAAGAAGACAGAAATAATCCTTTTTACAAGGAAATGATGAAAATGGAATTAAAACCTACAGATTTCCTAAACACAAGACAAAACTTTGCAACAGAGGTGAAGTATCTAGGTAACACACTTTGACAACAAGTTAACATGGAACTCACAATTAGAAAACAGAGTCAACAGAGCATACATTACTTATGAACAATGCCACCAAACCGTGGGGTGCACCTAGGGTTTCTTTCCCAGAGTTGTCACATGGACTTACATGACCATCATACGGCTTATGCTAACATACGGTGCAGTTGTCTGGGCAAAAATTGACAGCTATCCGCAAAATAAAACAAATTCGAATAACAGCATGTTTCAACATAACAGGAACTATGAAAACCACACCAACCAGAGCCATGGAAGTCGTTCTTAGTCTCACTCCCCATGATATTTACATTAAGGACAATGACACGCCTATGCACAGTTGGAATAGAATCTGACGTACGATCTGGTGAGGTGAGTCGTTTTTGGCAAAAGGCGCTCGATACGCTCCAACTGCTTCAAGCGAACATGAACCTTATCTCACCGAGTTATATCTTCCATAAGCCATACGAAGTATTAACAAAATAAATGGAAGAGCCGGAAGTGGCAGGTACGATACATATCTACACAGACGGTTCTAAAACAAAACAATGCTCAGGGTGTGGAATATATTCCAATTCCTTAAACCTCAACATAAACTGCGCAATAGTGCCAATGTAGTTCACGGAGCTCACGGAGGTTCTCATAGCAGCAAAAGAAATCGCTGATAGGAACATACTCATCCATACAGATAGCAGAAAAGCACTACTTACCCTGAACAGATTATGAATTTACTCAGGGTTAGTACTAAAATGTCAGGAAGCTTTGGCGAGGGTATCCATCCAAAATGGAGCAAAGGTGACGCCACAACGAAAGGTAGCCTTATTGCTGATTCACTAGCCAAGATGGCGGCCAACCAAATACTTTTTGGATCTGGCCCTTCTATTGGACTGACAACATCGGTAGTGACAGACCTTGTGAAATTGAAGGAAAGATGGGATGAAACAAGAATTTGCGGAGTTACCAGGGAGATTTTAAGTTATCCTGACAACACTATAACAAACAAATACTTGACTATGATTAGACAGAATCTGCGTCTGATCACAGGCATTCTGACTAGTCATTGCCAAGTACGGAAGCATCTCCATATCATGGGACTGTCAGAATTCGCACCCTGCAGGGGGTGCAAACAAAAAGATAAAACCGTTGAACATATCCTCTACGATTGCCAGTCGCTCTCATTTATTAGACGATTTGTTTTCGGCGCGTATTGGCTAACATCGGCCGATATAAGAGAAGCACCTCTTGGCGACGGTGTCAACTACATTAAATGTGTAGGCTGGCTCATGAGATAAGAGGTGCCTATCATTTTCTGAGGATACACAATGGGCATAGTGAGGCCTAAGTGCCGTGGGATAACCCACCCTCTACACGTTACATATCCAGAAGTATTGTAGGTAGTTGTAAATGCATTCTGATAGCAGCGACTTGGTTTCTCGAAGTGAGTTTGTCATATCTTTTAATTATTGTTTATTTACTGTTTTAATTTGAATGGTTTGAAAAACAAACAAAAATAACATATTTAAATAAAAGAGTAAGAAATTAAACGATGCATAATACGTAGGCGTAAATTATCATTATAGGTAATACTGATTTAGAAATTAAAACAAAACATTGACAGCCAGATGCAAGAACGTTCAATAAAATTTACGAATAACGAAATGTATTTTATTTCTTGTAATTTAAATTTTAAAACTATCTAATTTCTAATTACTACTTAGTTAAATACAACTACTTAACTATACTGCAATTTTCACAAAACGCTAATAATAATATACCAAACGTTGCTCTGGTTGCTCTACATAAATTGACAGCTATATTTGACGTTAAACCACCTCTAAAACACTGAGAAAACTTGGCAGTTTTTTGTCCACGAATCGCCCATTTAGTTTCGCTCACATACTTTGATTACTATACGGGGCAAGAGAGAGGTCCGACAAGCCCAACATAGGGCGCGGCCATTTTGAACCCTATGACACAGTTTATAGCTAAAGAATCAGATCGCTCACTCTGCGTCGGCACTTTTTATCTCAATATTCCAGTTTATACACTGCGCAACTCAGATAATACAATATATGACAACCGCCTATAATAAAACAACAGTCTTCTGCGTATCCTGAATTTGTATCCCTGGAGTGGATGTTATTTTGGAACTTTCAACTGGCCCGAGTGAGCTAACTGATTCTTTAGCAATAAACTGTGACTCCAAAAATAATATTCACTGACACTGACAGCAGCAAGCAAAATGTCAGTTGCGTTTTAATCATCCGCTTCTGCTTCCGGAATTGTCGGTTCAGTCGTTCTAACCTGTCAGATTAAAACAAGAAAACCGACAATTCCGAAGCAGAAGCGGATGATTAAAACGCACCTATTAAAAATATTGCGCCAAGATGTAGGCAACACGTAATAAGGGTTCAAAATGGCGGAGTTTTCTATCTCCTTTTAAAAGGCACTCAGAAAGCTGCGCAGTGCGACCATTCTCCGTATAGTAAAAGAAAATCAAAGTATGTGAGTTTCGCTTCTTGGGTAGGTACTCTTTGCTAATACCCCAACCGGTATTGAATTATATCCAAAGGAAAGACAGCAGAGATGGAAATTAAATTTCAACACTCTACCTTTGATTTTGCTCACTAAGAAGAACGATTAATGGAATTAACAAAGTATACAATAATGACAGTTACAAAGAGAATAAGAATTTAAGTAGTGAAATGCTGTCGCCATCTGTTCCTAGTGAGCAAAATCAAAAGCCGCTAGTAGTCTCATTTTTATTTTCATTAGAATTTTGATCTAATTTCAGCGCTACTGAATTTATGTGTAATGTTTTATTGGGTACGTTTCTATGCAGTTTTTGTTCCGTTTTAAACACAGTGAAGGAAAATTTTCTTAACAATTATTAACGTTTGCTTTTGTATACCGTATATTTTAATATATACACTTATTTCAAATACAAGACGCCAGGAATAACACTTTTGGCAAGATGGGACAATATTTCTTCAATTCACCATTTTTTTACTTTGTCTCAAAAATCAACATCTATATTAACATTTAAATTTTTAGGCAAACGTCATTTATACTCTCGCAAAATATAAAAATTATCAATAGATGTATCTTCCACAGCCAAATATCAGATCTGCTAAACAAAATATGTATTATTGTTCTACAAATACAGAGAAATACATTTTCTTTTTTAGCTAGTCAGAAATGAGATTATTTTTACGACGTTTAATCTTCATAAGAAATAGACGAACACTGTTGCCAAGATGTGCTAAAATTCTGATACTTTAGATTCGTCTAAGTTTAAGATTTGATGACTATTTTACTCCCTCTTATGTGGGTGTTATCCCTAACACTCTGTATATGGCATCCCCGTTGTGTAACCCACACATTTATATAAATATTTAATTTTTAACATAAGTAAAAAATAAAGTTTAACATTTTTGTTTTTCATAAGGTACGGTGATAAAATAAATGTTAAAAAAATTTTACGTCGTCTATATAAAATTCGTTGATTGCAAAATAATCATTCAAAAAAATCTAAAATTTGTAGGAAACTAAAAAAAAAAGATAAAAATGTTTTTGTAAACTGTATTTTAATGTTTTAACTAATTTTTTTAATATATTCAAAAAAATCTTAAATTTGTAGGAAACTTTCAAAAAAGATATAAATGTTTTTAAAAAAGCTGCAATTTAATATTTTGACTTTTCGAATAATAAAATAAAGTCGAGTTTACATTTCACACCGATGTCTTTAAAAATTCACCATTTTAAAATTAATAATTATAAAAAAAATCAATTAGGAGACAAAGTAGAAAAAAAAACTGAGAAATATTCTTATGAAAACCTCAACTCAATATCTCTCCTAATTTTCAAACTAAGAGGTGACAAAGTCAAAGTTAACATTCTTACAGATATCATAGTGACATTTTAAAAATTCACCATTTCAAAAATAATAATTAAAAAATCGGAGACTAAATATAGAAAACATGGATAAACATTGTTATGAAAACCTCAATTCAATATATTTACTAGTTTTCAAATAACCAGGTGATAAAGTCAAGTTTACATTTTTACAGATATCACATTAACATCTTTAAGAATTCACAGTTTTAAAATTCATAATTAAAAAAATCTAAAATTTGGAGAAAAGTACCAAAAAACGTAGAGAAATACTTTTATAAAAACCTCAATTCCATATCTAGACTGGTTTTTACACTACGAGCGACAAAGTCAAAGTTTACATTTTCACAGATATTACATTGACATCTTTAAATATTCACCATTTTAATACTAATAATTAAAAAAATCTAAAATCCTGAGTAAAACTAGAGAAAACATGGATAAACATTGTTATGAAAACATCAATTCAATTTTTGCACTAGTTTTGAAATGACCAGATGATAAAATCAAAGTTTACATTTTTACAGATATCAGACTAACATCTTTAAAATTTCACCATTTTAAAATTAACCAAAAAATTTAAATTCTGAGAAAACGAACAAAAAAACATGAATACATATTTTTTTTAAAAACCACAATTAAATATCTGTACTAGTTTTCAAACGACGAGGTGATAAAGTCAAAGTTTATTTACATTTTCACAGATATCACATTAACATCTTTAAAAATTCACCATTTCAAACTTAGTAATTAAAACAATGTAAAATTAGGAGAAAATGTAGGGAAAACATGGATAAACATAGTTATGAAAACCTCAAGTCAATATCATTTACTATTTTTTAAATGACCAGGTGATAAAATCAAAGTTTACATTTTTACAGATATCACATTAAAAATTCACCATTTTAAAATAAATTCATAATTAAAAACAATCTTAAATTCGGAAAAAACGAACAAAAAACATGGATACACATTTTTTTAAAAACAACAATTCAATATCTGTACTAGTTTTTATACGACGAGATGATAAAGTCAAAGTTTATTTACAATTTCACATCTCTAAAAATTCACCATTTTAAAATTCATAATTAAAAAAAATCTTAAATTTAAATAAAAAGTACAAAAAACACGAATAAACATTTTTACGAAAACCTCAATTCAATATCTGTACTAGTGTTCAAATGACCCGGTGATAAAGTCAAAGTTTATAATTTTAGATATCACCCTGACATCTTTAAAAATTTACCATTTTAAAACTAATCAACTAAAAATATCTAAAATTTGGAGAAAAAGTATAAAAAAACATGGATAAATATTATTATGAAAACCTCAATTCAATATATGTACTAGTTTTTGAAATGACCAGGTGATAAAGTCAAAGTTTACATTTTTACAAATATCACACTAACATCTTCAAAAATTCGCCATTTTACAACTAATAACTAAAAAAGTCTAAAATTCGGAGAAAAAGTACAAAAAAACATGGATAAATATTTGAATAAAAACTTCAATTTCATATCTAGACTAATTTTCAAATGAAAAGGTGATAAAGTCAAAGTTTATATTTTTACAGATATCACTAACATCTTCAAAAATTCCCCATTTTAAAACTAATAATTGAAAAAGTCTAAAATTCGGAGAAAAAGTATAAAAAAACATGGATAAATATTTGAATAGAAACTTCGATTTCATATCTAGACTAATTTTCAAATGAGGAGGTGATAAAGTCAAAGTTTACATTTTTACAGATATCACTAACATCTTCAAAAATTCCCCATTTTAAAACTAATAATTGAAAAAGTCTAAAATGCGGAGAAAAAGAACAAAAAATATGGATAAAAATCTCAACTCAATATCTAGACTAATTTTCAAATGAGAAGGTGATAAAAGTCAAAGTTTACACCTTTACAGATATCATACATCTATAAAAATTCACTAAAGATTAAAAAAATCTAAAATTCGAAGAAAATATATAGAACAACTTACCTCAATATCACTTTTTATAATATAGTTTGGACCACTGTTAAATAAATGATTTCGTTCGTCAAATATATCTGACATAATTAATTTTCCTCCAATTTTTATTAATAAATTTCTCGAATTACAATTACAACATAATTAAATTTTACAAAAAAAGTATAAAGAGCTATATAAGTAGATATATATATAAAAAAACTTAACTACATCGAAATGTACACTGCATCCTCCGTTCTATCTATAACCTCAAAACATTTTTTCCATGTATGACGTTCGACAAAACATTTATATACAATAACAACACCTCGTATATAATTTTGGTTCCCATTCGGCGCGGCTACAACAAATTCGATCATACTTTTTGTGCTGCTCCATTTGTGACTTATTTTGGCAAACAAATATCGCGATACAGGCAATTTTATATTATAATGAAGTTAATATTTTCTGTAAAAAGGCATCATTTCATGCACCTTTTAATGTTTTTCGTTAATAGGCGCCTTTTAACCTCTCTACTGTTTAATTTTTTCTATAAGCGTGACTTAATTATGGTTTTCCTTAAAATGCGCCTTTTAATATCGTGTTTAAAGGCGTTACCTACAATTTTAGGTAGAAAGGCACTGCCATTATTTTAAAAGGCGACCCTAAGATTCTTATGAAAAGGCCTGACTTAATAATGCGCCTCTAAAAGCGTTTTCTAATATTTTAGGTAAAAAGGCGCTGCCTAATATTTTTTGTTTAAAGGCGCCGTTTAATATTTTATGTGAAAAGGCCCAACTTAAATACGTTTTTACTCAAAATGACCCCCTAAAAATTGTGCGTTAAAACGGCTTTTCTCAATATTTTCAGTAAAAATGCGCTGTGTAATATTTTTTATTTAAAGGTGTCGCTTAATATTTTCAAAGAGAATATGAGACTTAAATATGTTTTCAAGAGTTTTCCTAATATTCTCGGTAAAAATGCGCTGCCTAATATTTTTTGTTTAAAGGCGCCGTTTAATATTTTCAGAGAAAATGCGCGACTTAAATGTTTTCCAGATTTTTCTTAATATATTTGGTAAGAAGGCGCTACCTAATATTTTTTTTTAAAGTTTCCCCTTAATATTTTCTAATAAAATAAGCTTTTAAATGTTTTTCTAGGCTTCTCCTAATATTTTCGGTATAAAGGCGCCGTTTAATATTTTCTGCAAAAAGGCGCGATTGAAATAATGCGCCTCTTAAACTTTTGTGTTAAAAAGGCTTTTCCTAATATTTTCGGTAAAAAGGCGCAGTCTTTTAAAAAGGCCTTTTCTAATATTTCCGGTAAAAATGCGCTGCCTAATATTTTTTGTTCGCTTAATATTCTCTCAGAAAATGCACGACTGAAATGATTTTCTAGGGTTTTCCTAACATTTTCGGTAAATATGCGCCGTCTAATATTTATTGATTAAAAGGCGCCGTTTATAATTTTCTGCAAAAATGCGCGGCTGAATTCAGTATTTCTTTAAAATGCGCCTCTTAAACTTGGGTGTTAAAAAAGCTTTTCCTAATATTTTCGGTTAAAAGGCGCTGCCTAATATTTTTTTTTATTAAAATGCGCCGTTAAATTTTTCTGCAAAAAGCCAGTTTTTCTTTAAAATGCGCCTCTTAAACTTGTGTGTTAAAAAAGGCTTTTCCTAATATTTTCAATAAAAAGGAGCTGCCTAATATTTTTTGTTTGAAGGCGCCGCTTAATATTTTCTGAGAATATGCGCGACTAAAATGATTTTCTAGGGTTTTCCTAACATTTTCGGTAAAAATGCGCCGTTGAATTCAGTATTTCTTTAAAATGCGCCTTTTAAACTTGGGTGTTAAAAAAGCTTTTCCTAATATTTTCGGTTAAAAGGCGCTGCCTAATATTTTTTTATTTAAATGTGACGCTTAATATTAAATTCGTTTTTCTAGGCTTCCCCTAATATTTTCGGTAAAAATGCGCCTTCTACTTTTTTGATTAAAAGGCACCGTTTAATATTTTCTGCAAAAATGCGCAATTAAAATACGTTTTTCTTTAAACTTCGCCTCTTAAACTTGTGTGTTAAAAAGAATTTTACTAATATTTACGGTAAAAATGCGCTGCCTAATATTTTTTATTTAAAGGCGCCGCTTAATAATTTTGAAAAAATGAACGACTTAAATACGTTTTTCTAGGCTTTTCCTAATATTTTCGATAAAAATGCGCTGCCTAATATTTTTTGATTAAAAGGAGCTGTTAATTTTTCTGTAAAAAGGCGCGATTAAAGTAATTTTTTCTTTAAAATGCGCCTCTTAAACTTGTGTGTTAAAAAAGCTCTTCTTAATATTTTTTAAAAGGTGCTGCCTAATAATTTTTTATTTAAAGGCGCCGCTTAACATTTTCCGTGAAAAGGTGCGACTTAAATAACTTTATCTCCAAAATGCGCCTTTTAAACTTGTATGTTAAAAAGGAATTTCTTAATATTTTCTGAGAAAATGCGCGACTTAAATACGTTTTTCTAGGCTTTTGCTAATATTTTCGGTAAAAAGGCGCAGTCTAATATTTATTGATTAAAAGGCGCCGTTTATAATTTTCCGTGAAAAGGCCCGACTTAAATAAGTTTATCTTTAAAATTCGCCTCTTTAACTTGTGTTAAAAAGGCCTTTCGTAATATGTTCGGTAAAAAGGCGCTACCTAATATATTTTTTTAAAGGCGCCGTTTAATATTTTCTAAGAAAATGCGCGACTTAAATATGTTTTTCTAGACTTTTCCTAATATTTTCGGTAAAAATGCGCTGCCTGATATTTTTGGATAAACGACGCCTTTTAATATTTTTCGTCAAAAGGCAATTTTTTTTTAATGCGTCTCTTAAACTTGTGTTTTTCCGATAAAAAGCGCGACTGAAATAAGTTTTTCTTTAAAATGCGCCTATTAAACTTGTATGTTGAAAAGTCTTTTGCTAATATTTTCAGTAAAAAGGCGCTGCCTAATATTTTTTATTTAAAGGCGCCGCTTAATATTATCTAAGAAAATGCGCAACTTAAACACATTTTTCTAGGGTTTTCCTAATATATTCGGTTAAAAAGTGCCGTCTAATATTTATTGATTAAAACGTGCCATTTAATGTTCTGCAAAAAGGCGCAACTTGTGTGTTAAAAAGGCTGTTCCTAATATTTTCAGTAAAATGGCGCTGCCTAATATTTTTTATTTAAAGACGCCGCTTAATATTTTCTGAGGAAATGCGTTGCTTAAATACGTTTTCCTATGTTTTTCCTAATATTTTCGGTAAAAGGCGCCTTCTACTATTTATTAATTAAAATTCGTCTTTAATAATTTTGTATATTTTTATAAAACTGCGCCTCTTATAATTTTTGAATATTTTCGCCCGTTTTAATAGAGCGTTTAATATATTTCATTAAAAGGCGCTATTTAAGGCGTTTTTTATTTTTATATAGTGGACGTATTTAAACCAATTTCACGATTTTAATGTTTTTGTTTTGTTTCAATTGCAATTTATGATTCATAAGTGTCTGATACTTTTTATATGTCATTAAAGGGCGCGTCATAAAAATTATAATTTAAAGGGGCCAATTTTTACAAAAAAAATTCTCTTCTAGATGAACATATTCGTTTTAGGTGATTTATAAAGCCTATATTGCAAGCAATTTTCCCTATTTCGGCACCATACTCATTAACAGTGATCGCTTGGAGCTAAAAACATAATTGAGCAAATATATGATAAAAAAAAAGGATTATAATAATTAAAAATAATTAATAGTAAAAATAAAATAATGAATAATCGCTTGCAACGACAGTGATCACACGCCTATATCTCATATTTTTTTTTACACGAATATTTATGGTTTGCCATTAGGTATTTTTAAACATTCTAATGATCACACATAGCATGGTTCACAAAAAGATAAAATTTAAAAATTGTTTTTGGGCGTTTTATTTTTTTTTTAATTTCAATAAATCCTCGGGTTACTTGCAGCACGAACGGCTAACAGAAACTCGGCAGTGATTTCCTGTAAAACAAAAGAAAAACCAACATTGAAAGCGTTCCCAGCCGAATTTTACTAAAAAAAAAAGTTTAAAGAAGAATTATACAAGAACGACTTACCGTATTTCACATTATGAGCGATGGTCTAACCTAAAATTGTCTTCGACCATTTCAGATATGCCTATTGATGAGTTCAGTATTTGGATCTCTTCGAAATCCAATGGTCCCAGGCCGGCTCGCAGTGATTCTTCCGCGAAGAAATCTGACGACAGTTGTCGGGAATTGTCTTCTCCCGAAAAATCTATATGAAAGTATGAATAAAAATCAGAAATAAACGAAATAAATGTAGTCTATAAACTTCATAAACTCAAATAATCGTTCATAAGTATAAGGATATACTCAAAAATGGTCCATTAATGTCGAGAACCATTTATAAGATGCCAGAAAATATCAAGAATTGATCAGAAACAACATAAATGTCTAAAAATTGTTCTATTACTTATCAAAACGTAATAAGAAATTGCAAGAATCGTTAATATATAACAAGAATCGTCAATAAACGACAAGAATCGTCAATACATTACAATAATCGCTAAAGAACAAGAATCGTCAATTAACGACAAGAATCGTCAATAAAAATCAAGAATAGTCCCATGAATATTAAGAATAATTGAAAACGTAAAAGTATTTGTTTTTAAACTGCTAAAAAATAAGAAAAAGTGCCAGAACAATCAATGAATATTAAGAAATTGGAAGGAAATGTCAAAAATCGTCCTATAAAAGTAAAGAGTCGCTCATAGTGTTAGAATGCTAAGAACAATCAATAATTAATAATAAGAAAACCAATAAATATTAGGGAATTGCAAGAAATATCAACAATTGTTAAAAAAAAGTCATTTAAATGCTAAAAAACTGCAAAAAATATCAAGAAGTGTCCCAAAAATGTCAAGAATCGTTTATAATATCAAAACTTCATGTTAAAGCGCTAAAAATATCAATAATTGTCTGAAAAAGATGTTAATAAAAATATTAAGGAACTACAAGAAAATGCAGAAAAGGTAAAGAAATGTCATGAAATGTCAAAACATGGCAGGAAATGTTAAGAAGCGTTCTAAAAATATTGAAAATCGTTCATATGAGCGTTTTAAAAGCTGACAATATCAATAATTGTCAGAAAATGTCAATAAATGTTAAGAAACTGCCGGAAAAATATCAAGACACAATCCAGGAATGTAACGAATTGTTCGTCTTGAAAATCTAAAATATCAATGACTGTCGAAAAGAAAACATTACAATAATTTTTAAGAAACTTCAGGAAATGTTAAGAAAATGCAGGAAATATTAAAAAATATCAAGAAGTGTTATATAAACGTTAATAATCGTTAATAATATTGTCTTGAATCGATAAACATATCAATAATAGTCAGAAAACGTTAGGAAATATTAAGAAATTACAGAAAATGTTAAGAAATTACAGGAAATGTTAAAAAATGCAGGAAATATCAAGAAGCGTTCTAAAAATGTTATTTTGAAACGATAAAAATATCAATTGTGAGAAAACGTCAGTAAATGTTAAGAAACTGCAGGGAATACTAAGACGCCATCAAAGAATGTGAATAATCGTTTAAAATATCAATAATTCCCAAATAAACTTCAATAAATGTTAAGAAACTGTAGGAAATGTTAAAAAACTACAGGAAATGTTAAGAAACTGCAGGAAGTGTTAAGAAATGCCAAATAGCATATAGGAAATATTAAAAAACTGCAGGAAATGTTAAAAACGCTAAAAATATCTATAATTGTCAGAAAACGTCAGGAAATGTTAAGAGACTAAAGGAAATGTTAAGAAAATGCAGGAAATTTCAAGAAGCGCTCTAAAAATGTTCTAAAACTATAAAAATATCAATAATTGTGAGAAAACATAAAAAAATGTTAAGAAACTGCAGGGAATGTTAAGAAACTGCAGGGAATGTTAAGAAAATGTAGAAAAGGTTAAAAAATGGCAGGAAATATCAAGAAACTTTCTAAAAATGTTAAAAATCAAAGAATGTAAATAATCGTTTAAAATGTCAATAATTGCCAAATAAACTTCAATGAATGTCAACAAACTTAAGGAAATGTTAAGAAACTACAGGAAATGTTAAGAAACTACAGCGTTCTAAGAAATTATAGGAAATATTAAAAAACTGCAGGAAATGTTAAAAATGTTAAGAATCGTTTATAGTAACGTCTAGAAATGCTAAAAATTCTACAATTGTCGGAAAATGCCAGGAAATGTTATGGAAATGCAGGAAATTTCAAGAGGCGTTCTAAAAATGTTCTGAAACTATAAAAATATCAATGATTGTAAGAAAACATAAAAAAATGTTAAGAAACTGCAGGGAATGTTAAGAAACCACAGGAAATATTAAGAAGATGTAGGAAAGGTTAAAAAATGGCAGGAAATATCCAGAAACGTTCTAAAAATGTTAAAAATCATTCATATTAAGTCTGTGCGTTTCGAAACGCTGACAATATCAATAATTGTCAAAAACTGTCAGTAAATGCTAAGAAATTGTACAAAATATCAAGACACAATCCAAGAGAGCAAAGAACCGTTCATAATACTAAGACTATATTCGTTTTAAAACGCTAAAATATCAATAATTGTCAAAATGCCTTCAATAAATTTAAAAAAAATGCAGGAAATGTTAAGAAACTGTAGGAAATATCAAGAAGCGTCCTAAAAATGTCAAGGATCTTCATAATATCTACTAGAAACGCTAAAAATATCAATAATAGTCAGAAAACGTCAGAAAATATTAAGAAACTACAGGAAATGTTAAGAAGCGTCCTATAAATGTCGTTTTGAAACGATAAAAATATCAATCATTATCAGAAAATATTAAGAAACTGCAGGAAATGTTAAATAACGTTCTAAGAAACTATAGGAAATGTCAAGAAGCGTTCTAAAAATGTAAAAAATCATTTATAGTAACGTCTAGAAACGCTAAAAATTCTACAATTGATAGGAAACGCCAGGAAATGTTAAGAAACTAAAAGAAATG